>CM021763.1:78280520-78338984 GCA_011075105.1 Heteronetta atricapilla | reverse complement strand
CCTCTCCTCTCCTCTCCTCTCCTCTCCTCTCCTCTCCTCTCCTCTCCTCTCTTCTTGTATTGTTTCCCGAGAACACTGCCTAGAACTAATTCACCATCAAATCACAACAATAAAAAAGTAAAAGTGGATTTAATTCAGATCTTCCAAGTACTTTCATTGATGCAGCTTTAAATTTAAAATTTAAAATTTGGTGGTGAAATATTATGCAGATAGCTGACGCTACTCATGGGATCAATACAGTTTTGTGGAATGCCGTATGATGTCTGGGGATACATCTTTCTCAGTCTCTCTTGTTGAAGCTGAAGTCCTGCCTCCTGCAGCCATACTTTGAGGGAGAGAGAAAATGATTGTGTTGAATGAAGCAAGTACTTAACGTTAGGAGAGAGGTTACGCCTCATCCTTGCAGCCAGAAGTACGGTAATGAAAGCTGAACACCTTAGCTTTTTTGTAGTTCAGCTCTGTAATCAAGGCAGTGTTTTGTTCTTTATAAAGTATATCAAATGTGACCTTTAAAATTGTACGCTTAAAATAAAAAATAGTTTTTAAAAGGCCTCTGCATGGTAAAATTCACTTAAATGCTAAGGTCTTCTCATTGTCAATTTTTATCAATGTAAATCCTGTACCATTAATATTAAGAAATTCAGGAAAAAAATACTTAAAAAAAAAAAAACAGATTATTTCCTCCTTCTAGTCATAACTCTTAATTGCATTCATTTTCAGAGGCATACAGGCCTAGATATTTCACCTAAAAATGTTGGAGGTTCTTTTGGAGGAAGTCATGGGATTGTGACAGAGATCTGATGGATTTTCTTCTGCAAAATGCCTCTAAGGATTCCTTATTCTGTGGAAATGATGCCATTGTCCTCTAAAATGAGCAAACCTGGCTAAACAGTTTTCAGCTTCCTACCATGAAGGCAGGTGACAGCCCCATCTGACAAACAGGATCACAACTAGGTCAGTGTTCAGCAACTTAGATCCATCTTTGTCTCTATTTGGTATCATGGCTCACACTAACATCTTGGCTAGGAAGTTGTCACCAGCTTGCTGTCCTCTCTTCGGTGTAGTAGGGGAAGTTTCTCTCGTGCTATGATCACCTGCAGTATTTCTGGCTGGGTTTTGGATAACAGTAGTTTCTTAAAACAATGTGATACAGTATTTTAGGAAGTTACCATAGAGACCACCTCTCTTGTTTTTGCAAAGAGTGGAAGTTTCCCATCTTTTAAGTCATTATAGCATTCTCCTGAAGGACTCAGAGGCAAAAGAAATGGAAGCATGCAGGGCTTACATTTAAGGACACACCATTCCTTTATAAGAATGAATAAGAAGTTTAAAATGAACATTGTTAAAATGTACATTAAAATAAAATAATAATAATAATAATTTACATGTATTGGACTCACAGATTCTTGGCTTCTCAGACTTGACACAAAGGAAAGCTCAAAAGACTCAAACGCCTGAGCATTGTTTTCCACTTGTTTAGTTTTATTATAGCTAAGTGGTATTCTGTTCCACTTAACTGAAACTCTGCCTAAATAATAAGGGAGTGTATATTTTACAAGTTTATTTTTTGACTCGTTACCTTCTTTTCACAATGCATTGTTCTGGAGTCACCAGGAACAAAGGCTGGTACAACCTCCTCAGAAGAAACGCTTAACCCAGAAACAGTCAGCATGCATTAATCTTCATAATGTGAAACCTTGTGCATATTTTAATGAAATATTGAAGCATTCCCAGATAGCCATCCAAAAACATTTCCTTTCAAAGCTTAGAAAATACCTACCACCTTTTGCTTAACATTTTCATACACACCTGTGCTGTCATGGCCACACACACAGACCCAGGGGAGGTAGGGCCAGATCCTCCTCTGGTGTGAAACAAACAATTGGAGGAGGCTGTGGGACTCCAAGGCAAAGGGGGATTTATTAAGTAAACACACCCATAGGCTGGTCATTAGGAAAATGTTCTCAGTCAGCACTGAAGCTGACTGGATGGTGTGGGTGTGACAAGGTCCAGGTCTGGAGACTGGTTTTTATAACACAAAGTGGAGGCTGAATCAGACACAACCCCAATGTGATTGTTTGTTCTTCAGGAAGAACACAAACATCACTTCTTAAGGAGGACCAAAGCCCATGCACATGGGACAGGCAGCTCCTTCACTCCATCAACCTCTCTAGCTAAGAAAAACCCCACATGACCTGCCATGTACCGGTGGACCCATTTAGTGATTAATTTACATCACAGGTATAAGTATTGATGAAAGACATTTAAACCGTTTTACCTCAGAGGTTTTTATTCAAAGATAACTCCAGCTATATCTATGGTGTCCTCAGCCCTCCCAGTACACAAAACAGAGAGTGTGCTTCATTTTTCCAAGTCACACTGGACCGAGGGCTGTCCGAGGCACAAGGCAGGCTGCCATTATATTTAGCTTCGGGAGGTGATAATTAGAGTGACCCGGGATTTTTCTGAACTACTACATCTTAAGAAACACAGCTTTACCTCTGTTAACCTTCTACACAGCTGCCAAACTGAACAAGCACTGTGGGACTAAAAGCATAAATTAACTTAGTGACTCCTTCAAAACAGTATTGATTCGGGAAGTGCAGTAATGGACAAATGCTTCCTCAAAACCTGCACTTAGTTCAAGTCATTGAACAAATGTACATGAGGCCATTAATTCTGTGAGGTTTTATAATGTGATTTAAGTAATATACCAGACACTTATGCCAAACCATTTCAAACACACGTGATCTGGTATAAAAGAGGAGGTTTCAAAAAGGTTCCAGAGATGCATTTCAAGCCATTGATGTTTTTTCTTCACTTTTTTATTTTGTTAGAAGGCAGAAGTATATTCCTTTATGAAAAAAAAAAAAAAAAAAAAAAAAAAAACAATAACAACAACAACAACAAAAAAAATGAGTACCAAAGTCATATTCATTAAGGAAAGTTGATGAGTAGTCTGCAAATTGAGAGCGGTTAGCCAATCAGTTTTATTGAATACCACATTGCCCCCCAGAATTGTGGATTCTAAATTCTCAAAGAGTTTGGGCTGATAAAGACTTGCAGATTTGTGTCACATTTTATGTACAGCCCATAAAGCTGTTGCTTTTTGTTAGTTTATTTGTTTGTTTGCTTTTAACGTTGTTCAGCAAGCAAGGATTAATTACTCTGACCAACTTGACTTTTCAGACAAAGCATTTCCACCTTCATACTTTTTCCTAATTCTCAGAACTTTTGATTTTGAAAAGTATATTTTCAGTGCACTTAACTGTATGTGTATGACATTGTCCAAATATAGTTACCTGTAAGCGGTGAGAGTATAAATCATGTTTAAAACCACCATATGAAGATAGAATAGCTCAAGGTTAGTCCCTGCAAAACCGGCATGTTTGTTCTTTACAAGACCTTCCCTCAAAAATGTCTTTATCAACATTGAGATTTGGCTCTTCTGCCTTTTCATGGGCCCTTGGTTGGCACAGGGACTCCAAAACAGGAGGCTCTGGCAGGCAAATAGATGTGTTGCTCACAATCCTGTCACACTGACAGCCACAGGTCCAATGGGCTTCTGCAGCACAGGCAAGGAGAAGTGACCTTCATGCATAATGCAGGGTGCTGACACTCATCTACCCCCTGCGTGGTGCGAGTTCCCGGCTACATGCCAACATCTCAAAACATCAGCTGCAGATACTTCTGTCAGCTCAGAAGGAAAGAGATATTATAATTGAGTTACTGTGAAGGCTGTGGGAGACTAGGTCTGGCGTGGAGCTGTCAGCATCTCACGATGGCCATGCAGAGCCCTTTGTACTGGGTTAGTGAAAATGGCATTTCTTCCAATGTTTTAATGGCATCAATCTTGATAGTCCCATGCTTTAGATCAGTTTTACACCAGCGCCACTTGAACAGGCTTCAGCTGAGTTACTCTGATGTTATACTGATTGGAACCAGGAAGCCTTCTGATACCTTACCTTTCCTGACAAGTACATCTGGATGGAAAATGTCTGCACAAGTAGCAGAAGGGAGAATACAGATAGGGTTTTGCTTGTTTTTTTTTTTTTTGTTTTTTTTTTTTTTTTTTGGTTTGTTTGTTTTATTTTTCTGATTTGGAAATTTGATTAGTTCTGCTTGATCTTCTCTGTGTCATCCTGAGAATAATAGCTAAATAAGTTTCTTTTGAAATCTTTACAGTATTAGAACTCACTCCTTTTTATACTTCTCCAGCCTCTAAAGACAATGAGCTCTGAGGACATACTATGCACTATTTACTCTTTTACAAATAAATGATGTAGTACAATTTGAAAGAGGGTATTAGAACAGGTGCTATTCAAGCAGTCTTTTAATTGTCAGTGTGATCTCTTTTTATATGAATATATTATGCTTTCAAAATCTATTTGGGTGGTAAGATTTACTCATTTAAATATAGATATCTATAGGTAGAAAAAAAACCTAAAATGATATCTATATAAAATTATATATATATATATAATATATATATATATATATATATAGGTAGAAAAAAACTAAAAAGGATGAGGGGAGTGATGGTATTCTAATACAGTGGGATATTGAACAACAGTAATGATACAGATTCACTTGGATCTATGGGTTTGTCACTGAAGTCTAGGCTTACTTGGACTGCAAATTGTTGAAATTTTTCTAAAGATAAGCATGGAACCTATGAAATGAAGGTAACAGATCTGGGTCCTCAGTTCTTTTCCTTACTTTGCTAGTAATTTATGTCTTTGCTTTTTTTTTTTTTTTTTTTTTTCCTATTCCCTTTATTTCATTTGATCAAAAGGAGAATCTTTCTTTCAGTATGTTTGTTTCCCATCATACTGGACAAAATGCAACAAATGCCTGTGTGTTTTTAACCTAGGCATACAAAGACACAAGGTCCTGTGTGCCCAAATCTGTCACAGTCATAGGTCATATTTATATTGATTCAATGCAAGCTTTTTGATAAGATAATTCTGTGAATTATTTATTTATTTATTTATTTTTAATATAGATCTAATATGCAATGCAGGGACCATTTCCCTCTTGAGATACAATTTCTAAATGCATGCAGGGCACTCCTCTGTTGTTGAATCTTGGTTTTCATGCACCTGCATTTAAAGATATTTGATGTGGCTACCCTTGAAATTTCAGCTGCTGATTGCCACGTGGGATAGGTAGGGTCTCTGCTGCTCTCCCTGGAGCAGTAGAATTGCTTGTGTTAGACTGAATTAAACACACATTCCCATGTTCCAGCAGCCACGCTGACTTTGTGTGCTCAAGCATCAGTGTTGTTTGCACTCCTGCACTGTTATTCCAGTTTGCCAGTGGGAGGCATCCCATCAGCCTGCACTGTATCTTCCTTGGGCACAACCAAAGGTAGTAGGGGTGACTGCAGCATACGTTTATTCCCACCTGAAAATGGGACTTTGCAAAGGTCAGCATATTCATTTATAAAAATATCTGCACTACCACTGTTGAGCTTCTTGTCCAGTATGGATGAACAAAAGAAAAATGTTAGGTGATGGATGGTAAGACTACTGGGAAAGATTAGCAGGACGGCTTCGATTTTCTGCTGGAGCTCATCATAACATGACATCACTATTTTTTTTTTTTTTCAGTTACGTGGGAGGGCTGAGGGAGATGAAAGCTCTCATGGCTGCTTGCTTACATGTATACTGCCTAGGTGACACCTCGTGACATGCCTGGCTACTGAAAATCTGCAAAGCTGTTTCAGAGCTTGAGTGCATCATCCATAACAATGTTGTAAGACTTGTGTATTTTCCTTAAAGCTCTTTTCATCTGGGTTTACCTTGGAAGGATGATCCAAAAATCTAGAAAATTGAACATCTCTCACACGTGCTATTAAACATGGGCATTACAAGAGCAGTAGAGGGCACCTGGAGGTGAACCTCACCAGTGCAGGCATGGGACCTGGCCTGGTGCTCAGGTAACATGCTCACATTCAGTGGATGGACAAAGAGGATGCAGAGAAGATATTGTGCAGTCCTGTGAAAGGCATCAGCTGCTGCTGCTGCCGACACTGAACCATCTGCCTTGCTGCTTGCCTGGCTGCCTAAAACTATTTTCCACTCCACACTTTATTACTAGTTCCCATAGCAGGTCAGCACAGAATCTGGTGTAAAGCTTCTGCCTTATCATTTTTCAGCATGAAAATGAAAAGGCTGCTGGCCATGATTATTTTATACAACTTGAATACATGGGCGAAGGAAATTTGAGAGACAGTGCTGACAGATCTTAAGATGATGAGAAATAACTGCACTTCAGTAGCACTGCTCTTGGTTTTGCAGATCCCTTTCTAATTACTGGCAATGAGGACAGAAGTAAAACTGAGATTAACAAAACTGGTTTCACAAGGAATTTCAGGTAAATTAAAAGTGAACATTGAATCAAAAGGGTAATGATCCCACAAGCAGCACACTGACTGCTGCTTTGCAGTGTGAGGACACAAGATTTTCATGTCAATCATGCAACACTAAAAATGACACACTTTGTTTTCTTTTTTCCTTTTTTTTTTTTTTTTTTTCCTTTTTTTTTTTTTTTTTTTTTTTTTTTTTTGAATACTACCTTTAATTAGTAGGACTTAACCTGTATATCACACAAGCATGTAAATCACCTGTCTATCCATCTGTATGAATATCCATCTATTTTGAACATCTTCTTCCTTTGTTGTTATTCACAGATGTCCCTAAGGGTACCATTGAAGCAGAACATTGCTGAGTAAACTGATATACTTTAAGGATGATATTTCATGCAAGTGACACTAATTATCACAAAATAATGAAACTGTATCTTCAAACGACCTGACCATATACACTGCAATGTTTTATGCTCATTCATCCTTTGAGTGCCGCCGATGGTTCCAGTAGGTAGTTTTTTGTTGTTGTTTTTTTTTGTTTGTTTGTTTGTTTGTTTTTGTTTTTTTTTCATGAAGCATCACTATTTCCACCAGCTAAAATTAAACTGTCTTAGTCAGAGTGGAATTAGAAAACCTGCAACAATGGAGAGTCGATCCTTTCAGACAGAAGCAATTATAGGGATATTTTTAAACATTTCAAAAAATGATAATTTCTAACTGGGGGGGATTCTTTTTTTGTTTGATTCACTGCTCTTTTTTCCCATGTAATCTCATGAGATTAAAATTTGGTGAGAAACAGATGTTTATTTTTAGATACATTTTTATTGTTGGGGCCAAAGACGAGACTTCAGTCTCATAAAGAAGAGGGTCTTCACTGATGGCACTGTGCTAATTTCTGTCATAATGAAGTTCTTGACAACCAGAAGCCAGCTTCAGAAGGAAAGTGTGAAGTGAGGTCTATTGATAAATTGCTGCTAAGCCTAATGCTTTTCTTTCTTTGGTCAGTATTCCCTGGGGTGCTCTTTACCCCAGAAACATTTGAAGCATGAAGACAGCAAAAAAGCACAGAGAGGCCTGTAAGGGAAAACCGTGCACAGGTTTTTGAAGTTTGGTGCACCCTTAGAAGCTGCTGAACATAGATGAATATCCAGAAGGAAGAGGAGAGAAGGATAAGTCCAAAAGGAGAGATGTCTCAGCAGCAGTTCCGTTTGCAAACTGCATCCCACTTCCTACTCATTATCACAGAAAGGCTGAGGCTGACAGGGACCTCAGGAGTTCGTCTGGTCCCACCGCTGCTCCACCAGTGCCACCCGGAGCAGGGTGCCCAGGCTCATGTCCAGGCAGCTTTTGGAGATCCCCAAGGAGAGACACCACAGCCTCTCTGGGCAGCATGCACCAGTGCTCCATCATGCACACAGCACACAAGTGCTGCTGTGTGCTCAGGAGAAACTTCCTTGCTCCAGTTTGTGACCCTCTTGTCCTGTTACTGGGCTACGGTGAAAAGAGACTCCCTTCAGGTATTTACTTGCATGGATAAGATGAGCAGGATACCCTTCCTTTGTCCAAAGATACAGGGCAACAAAAGATAGCAGACACAGAGTCTGTAGCATCTGTTATTGCCTCATTTTACAGACCACTAATAAGACTGGGTAATGTGACAGAAGTTCATGAGTCCATCGCATCTTAGCAAGTCACCTACTCATTCACTGATATTAACAGTGAACTGCCACGGTAGAAAATGTATTCCTGGTGCAAGCAATCTCATCAGAATAAAGGAAAAAAAAAAAAAAAAAAAAAAAAAAGGAAGAGAACAAGAGAACTTGACGAATGTCAGCATGATCCATCAATATGCCCAGAAGTGACTGCACTCTACATGCATGGATGACTTGAGACAAAAACTGAGGCAAAAGAAGCATGTCCACCGCAGTATCCTAGATATGGTGTGTATATGAGTACAAGTGTGTGTTTAGTATTTCACCTGGCCTCTGCATGCAGTGTTTTGGGGGTCTGAGCCACACGGATTCATTCACTGTGACAGCTTTCCCAGCTGCTGCCTCACCAGCTTGCAGAAGGAACACATCCCCTTCCTGTCTGATGGTTTCTCATGTTCCCGTTGCCTACTCACCCCCCTCAGCTGTAGCTGTTGGCAGAGGATTAGTCTTCTGTAATGATGCTCACCCACAGGATGGTAAGAAAAATGGAATGAGCTTTACTTTGGAAAAGCTGATATCCCCAATGTACTGGTATGTAAAGCCTGGCAATATGTGCATACTCCTCTGACTCCCTGATCCAAACATAAATGGTTATTTTATGGTTTCTGTGCCAAAGGGAATGACACCAAGTGTTAATTCTGGATCTTTTATATATTTGGTGAATGTGTTTTTTTATTATTATTTTATTTCAGGCAATTAATTCAGTTATTATATGCAACTGAAATTATTGTTAGTCCTTTTGATATCCCAACTGCCACCTTCCAACTTCTTAGTACATTACTGTTTATCATGACTCTTTTTAATGATCTTTCAGTAATTTTCTCTTCATGTTCCTCCCAATTGAGCTGAATTAATTTTTTCAGGTCAAATTTTATGAGCCATTATGTGAAATGCTTCACTAAAATCCTTACATACAATCTTATTATACACTTCTTTGCATTATTATACTCTACATTTGCTAATGCACAGATTTCCTTGCCCACTGTCCATCTATGACTAATCTTCCACTTCCAGCTAGAGATTAAAAAAACCCTGTCCCTATGAATTTCAAAAATAGCAACAGAAGAACAACATAAGTCAAGAGAAAGTGAGTCCCTTTTCCCTTTCCCTTACTTTCCCCACAGTATTCTCCTGGAGAAGCTGGCAGCCAGAGGCTTGCACAGGTACACCCTTTGTTGGGTTAACAACTGTCTGGAGGGTCAGGCCCAGAGAGTGCTGGTGAATGGAGAGAAATTCAGCTGTCGACTGGTCACCAGTGGTGTTCCCTAGGGGTTTGTGTTGGGATCCACCCTCTTTAAGATCTTTATTGATGATTTGGATGAGGGAATTGAGTGTACCCTCAGTAAGTTTGCAGATGACACCAAGCTGGGGAGAAGTGTCAATCTGCCAGAGGGTAGGAAGGCCCTGCAGAGGGACGTAGATAAGTTGGATTGATGGGCAGAGTCCAATAGGATGAGGTTCAACATGGATAAGTGCTGAGACCTGCACTTTGGCCACAACAACCTCATGCAGCACTACAGGCCTGGGGCAGAGTGGCTGGAAAGCTGTAAGGAGGAAAAGGATCTGAAGGTCCTGGTTGATGCTCACCTCAGCATGAGCCAGCAGGGTGCCCAGGTGGCCAAGAAGGCCGACGACATCCTGGCTTGTATTAGGAACAGTGTAGCCAGAGGGACCAGGGAGGTTATCATCCCCCTGTACTCTGCTCTGGTGAGGCCGCACCTTGAGTGTTGTGTTCAGTTTTGGGCCCTTCATTACAGGAAGGACATCGAGGCCCTGGAGCCTTCCAGAGAAGGGCTATGAAGCTGGTGAAGGGTCTGAGACAAGTCCTGTGAGGAGTGCCTGAGGGAACTGAGGTTTTTTGGTCTGGAGAAGAGGAGGACCAGGGCAGACTTCATTGCTATCTACAGCCACCTGAAAGAAGGATGTGGGGAGCTGGGGTTCAGCCTATTCGCACAGGTAACCAGTGATAGGATTAGAGGGAATGGCATCAAGTTGCATCAGGGGAGGTTCAGGTTGAAAATGAGGAGACATTTAGTCTCAAAAAGAGTAGTCAGGCATTGGAATGGGTTTCTCAGGGAGGTGGTGCCATCACCGTCCATGGGGGTGTTCAAGGAAAGGTTGGACATGGTGCTTAGGGACATGATTTAGTGGATGATATTGGAAGTAGGGGGGTGGTTAGCCACCACATGCTTAAGCACACGCAAGAGGCTTATAGATGTTACATCTCAGAGGAGTGTGTTAAGTACATGTACTTTTCCTGTATGTTAAATGCTACAGCATGCTAGAGTTAGTTACAATCCCCCTAAGCAGAATATCACCAATGGCACAAGTAACTGTTCGTAGATGCTTTAATTAAGGAAAACACTGAGCTCAGTGCAGCGTTCAGTGGGGAATAGATTTGCCATTAGAGAAATGAAATAAAGGTCACAACAGATGTGCCTTAAATTCTATGCCTTTTTCTATGCCTAGAATTCTTTGATTTTGTGTGTGTGTGTGTGTGTTATCCTAGTGATTTTTTTTTCATATGTCTGAGTAGAAACAAAGGTGAAATTCTTATAGTTGTTTTTATCAGTTTGTTTCTCTAAGCATTTCCAAATAGTATTTTACTAAAGGTACTGAAAGCACATGAATAACACAAATACAATAGAAAGTGGCCAACATTTTCCAGATTGTCATATGCAGTTGGGTCTCAGGCCTCTAGAGGTTGTTCATCACTAACAGTGTTTTTCTGAGATGTGTCTGAAATTCATGTGAACTTATCACCAAGGTGATATTGCTACACTAAAACGTCCTGAAAGATACTGCATAAATAAATTTTTAAAATTCCAAAGGGAATAAATGTATGTGACACACAACTCAGGTGGCTAGAAGTTTAAAAGCTATTACTTCCCATCATTAGTAGTCCCTGGGGCTAGAGCATTCAGCTGTGAAGACCGCTTTGTGCTTGCAGTGACACAAGGTCATCATAAAGAAATTATTTCCTGTGGTGCTTAGCTGGAGTATCTTTCTTAAAATGACTTCCATGGCTACAGGTAACTGTCCTTATAACCAGAAAACAAATACAAAACAAACAATAGAATCCAAACACAATCTCCTGTGTCTTTGCAGAACACTGAAAGTCAAGAATTTTAATTCCTCATGAACGTACATGTTTCCAGTTTTGCATCCTTCAAAAGACACTTACAAATATTCAGTATAATGTATTTATTGGTGCATATAAAGAAATTGCCTATTATGTACCAATTTGCTAGTTCATTTCACATTAGTCCATGATTTATACCACATATCTTCCATGGGTTGACAGGAGAGAGAGAGTAAAATCATGACATTTAAGCTTTAAAATGAATTAGGAATTGGACCAAAATAATGATATTTAAAAGATTACTTAAAAAAAACTTCCAATCCTTATGCAATGAAAATTGAATGATAAAAAGAAGTACAATTGTAATCTCATTTTTAACTTGATTTTCCTTACTTGCATTCTTCTCCAATACCATTGTGTTCAGTACTTATTCTCATGACAGCTAACAGTGAGAGAAAAAGGACTAGAAAGTTGATATTATTATTGGTGATTGCTCAGGTAGCTGTAATGCATTGGCAAGTCAGACCATTATGGTCAGCCTTTGTTTTCTTTCAAATTACATTAGTTGTGAAAAACAAACTTTTGTTACCCTGGTGAAATCTGTAAGTGCACAGATGTAAATCATAATCAAAATACTCTTAATAATACCAGCTTGGGGTCTCCCAGGTGCAGAGATCATTATTGTGTTCAGTCAGCATGCAAAGCTCTAACAGAAATAATAAATGCTAATGAAATACAATTTTACACAAATTCATGGGAAAGCTGGCAGGGGAAGGAACACCTGCAAAGCCCATGACCAAGCTTGAAATCTTGAAAAATCAGAAACTTTTCAATGGTAATTCAGGCTGTTATGCTGACAAGGACTCCTTGTTTCTTTGAGAGCAATTAGTAGCAGTTGGACACCTATAGGTATGCTCGTGGGCAAGAGAGTGGGCACTGAGTGTGTGTGGAGTGCTTCATACCAGCATCCACACACAGTGCTCTCACAAAAGGAAAGAGTGTACAAGAGGTAAAAGGGATACAAGGTGGCTGGGTTATGCACAAAGTACAGAAATAAGGGGCCACAGATTTTTGTTTCCTGTGGGTTTCTTCAAGATCCTTCCTGGTCTTCACTTCCTTGTTTTCACATGTCAGAGTTTTGAGACTGGCAAAAGTGTAACGTGACCATAAGCTTGTCCACGTAGATGTAGTGAAGTGCTGTTCTTTTGATCCCACATTTTTCCTAGATATTTTGTCCTGTGCAAGCTTACTTCAGGAAGATGCCAGAGACACAATCCTTCACACTGTTTGTTTACTCTGGGTTTTACCATTCTTTTTTTTAAAAAAAAAGTTTAAAAAAAGTTTTTTTTTTTTTTTTTTTTTTTAAGGCATTTTACCTCCTACACAGTCAGCAATTACTCTATATCATGTTAAATCCTGCTAAACTGCTAACATCCACTGTGGCAAAAAATCATTAGCAGTGGCCAGTCATGAAATCTTGGAGAGTATAAAATAAATGAAAAGTATATGAAAAACAAATGCATTGTGGGATATTTCTAATGGAATATTTTGCTTAGGAATAACCATTTGTCTTACTGTACTTAGGTTCTGATAAGATATAGATAAAAGCATATCTATGCTAAAAAGGAGTTTTAAGTATTAATAGATCTTTTCTGCTGCTACCTTCCTCCTGCGCCAGGCTCCTACATTATCAGCTTATCTTTGGCTGGAAATTTAAAGTTTTCATGCTGAAGGAATATAACATAATTTTAAATGCCCCAAACCAGTGGATAGAAGCTTCAGCCTATTTCCCAACGAGTACTTTTTTTGAATAAGAACCACAAGACACAATTATTTATGAGCAGCTGGAAGACCTGGAGCTTTATATACAACATACATCCACTGAAAAGAAATTTCAAGATTAACAAATGCCTCAGTCTTTTGGTGGTCAGCTGCACAGGGATGAATTTCACTCAGCTCATGTACACATTGAGAAGAATATGCTTCATTTTTCTGATGCTCCAGAAAGCACTCAAAATCCTTAGGAACTAAAAATGCCTCTTACAAATATATTTAAATTGCTTTCCTCAAAGAAATAATACAAATAAAACATCCCTTATTCTTTTGTGGGATCATTCAATAAAAATATACATAATGTATCCTGTGTAGATGATGATAGCTAAAACAACAGCTTAGAGTTATTAATAAAAATAGTCATTAGGAGTTGTTAATAGAAATCAAGGGGTATCACTGGAAAAAAAAAAAAAAAAAAAAAGTTGCTTAACAGCAAGTATTTTCCATTTTTGAGTTTATGATAGCAAAAATTAATTGTAACTGCATGTTGAAGGTTTTGATAATGGACAACAACAAAGACAGAAAGTTTCTATAGATGTAGATGTAGAGCTTAGCGATATGGTTTAGTGGGGACTGTTAGTATTAGGTTAGAGGTTGGACTCGATGATCTTGAGGTCTCTTCCAACCTAGAAATTCTGTGATTCTGTGATTCTGTATATTTTAAGAGCCTACTTCCATTCTTCCATAAGCACTGAAAAGAGATAATTTTGCATATATTGTTATTTTTTCCCAAGTTTAGGAAAATCCCTGGTAGTGCTGATTAGAGACCAGTGTAGTTTCATATTGCCTCTGTAGATTTGGGTGCTGAGAATTTTCACAACATGTTCATATTACAAAGGGCAGTACACTAGAGAAGCTGTAGAGGAAATTTCATTAGATCATGTCCATTTTTAGGGTAAAATTTGAATTAAATGCAGTTATGCCCCTCTAGACAGTAGTAGCTACTACTTTCTGAGGCAATAATTAATATTAAATTAATGCATAATGAAAATTCATTTGTATTAATGAACAGTACATTAAGCAGGCATTACTATTACATTAATTTTCGATTTTTAAAATTAGATAATATGAAAATTAAGAATATGATCTCTCATTTATTTATAAAGGTCTGTAGGTTTTTAGAAAAAAAGATATGCAAACTATTCCCATTTGAGGAAGGGATACAATCATGTCTCCAGAGGGATCATAATGGACCATTACAAGACAAAAAGAATGGGAACACACGAGGTAGATTTCCTAAAACAACTGAAATAACAGTATCATAATTAATGGTGATCAACGCTTTTTCTTTAGCAAGTAGTTCCTTTAAATTCTAGATTCTGGTGTGGAAAGTTAAGCCAATAAAGGTGCCTGTAGGCAGGCACAATATCCTTCATCACTTCTGAGGGATTTGTTGTATGACAATGTGCAATAGAGTGATATATATCCTGTAACATACTGAGTCAGTTTAATGGAGTAAAGATAGAGCTCAGACAATACTTTTAAAACACTGTCGTTGCATTATCCTGCAATGTTAGGAAGCCTTGGAAGAACAAAATTTGTCTCAGTGGGTGTGCATATTGGCTCACTGATAGAAGCACGGTTACCTCAGCAGGGTGTAAGTCCTGGTCCCCAGGTTCAGCTACGTGGATGGCTGTGCTCATCAAGCTCCTTGTTAGGCATGGACCCTCGTTGATACTCTTTTGCTCACTACTCAGGTTTCCCCAACCAGAGAGTTAATTTGCTCACGGAGGATGTGCATGCAGAACAGAGTATCTAACTGATGGTGTGGCTGACTGATGGATGATGGCCATGGAAAGAAGTGCAGAGAAAGGCAAGTCAAAAATTGCACTTTATATACTTAGCAATGCTTATAGAGGGAAAAAAAATGTTGATATCAAAACAAGCAATAGCAATTGTGGAGTGGCAATTAATATATCAATTAATTTGGATCACCAAGTGTTTTTGCACAATGTGCATTGTGGCTCATTTCAAAGGCAGGAAACCTTCTTCTACAATAAAGTGACCCAGAGGTGGACCTAGAGATTACGTTAACAGCAGAGTACAGCTATAACCATTGTTCTCAGAGCCTAGAAGAGCAAATAATACCCAGTCTGATGAATAAGCAAGGAGAAAGCCTGTATGAAAAATAAATGTTTTAGCTCTCTGCATGACATTATGTTTAGATTAGCCACATTGGGAAAAAAAATGAAAATAATAATAATTAAAAAAAAAATGAAAAGTTGGAAAAGATTCAGATAATTAAAACATATAGTACAAGGTCTGGAAAGCACACTTAAAAGAACACGCTGCTCAATGAAGTTTAGGTGAAGACTGAAAAGAGAATTGATCAAGGTTTATATAGCAAAATAAGTCATATTTTTGAAAGTGAGGGACATATACTGCTGCTATAGAAAAATATTCATCTGTTGAAAGAAGGAGATAGATGAACACAAATAGGAAAAGATGTTACTGATGAATTTATAGTGTTTAACTACTAGAAAATATTGCCATGCTCTCACAAAGATACATATTTAGAATACACACACATATATAATATATGCATACATATACACACACAAATTTCTGTGGCCTTCTGAAATATCAATGGAGGCATAATTAGGCAACATGTACAATTGTGACTGAACTGAGGCAAACATGCCCTTAGCACTGAAGAGAAGTGCTTGAGTCATGAGAGCAGGCCATTCTGCAAAGCAATACCACAATATGAACAGAAATAATGCTTTGAAATGCAGCATTTATTACATGGCTTGTGAAAAACAGACTTAAATAGTAAGTCCTTGGAAAGCTGTGGTTGGGAGATGAAATTTTTCATGGCCATAAATGGCCTCTGACCTCTCAGTTCCTCTGACCTCCAAGAGATTTGACATTTGAAATGTACAATATCATTTAAAAACTGAGACTTGGGCTCCTACACACTCCTAAGTTCTTCCTAAGAACTCTGTCTAACTCTAAGTCTTCATTTACTTTTACAGTTACAAAATCACAGCTTATTTTGCTCAGATAAAATTTGTCCTATATGAGTTCTTTACTAAAGCTTCAGTGAGAGATGTTTTAGTGCAGCCAACCAAAAGAAACACATTTTGGTTGTAAATATTTTTAATGAATTATAATGTGACAAGGTTTCTTCTCCATTGCATTTACCAGTATTTGAAGTACACAGTGTACATTGCTTTTTTCTAGCTGTATTATCTGTCATTCACCTCATTTACTTGATTTTAAAATGTAATAATATGTTCCTTGTTACAGGGCTGTATCTCTTAACAAATCTATATTTATATACAAAGCAGCTAAAACTTCCACATTTTGTCTGGAAGGACATGTTTGGGTTCTTCCTCCCACCCTCCCTCCAGCCTACAGCAAAGCAACAGGAGCCAGAGCTGAGCACTAAATGAAGCAGCCCCATGTATGTTGCAAAACAACAGCTCTGACCATATATTCACATTTTCTAAACCTCTCAGTGTTGGCCTCTCTCTGTTTCCACTGAAGTCAATAATAAACCTTCCACTGATTGCAATAGGAGCAAGCTGAGGCCAGAACTCAGTGCTTTCAAAAGCTTTCTTCTTGACCACATTTCTTTTACTATTTTTTTTTAATTACTAAACAGATACCTAACTGTGTCATTTACAGTATTTTTCTTCATGACAGTCAATACAGAGAAGGTACATAGGCATTTTTACTGTGTTCTGCTGAAAAATATTTTGTAATTTTTACCTCATTATGACAGCTGGGTTTTTTTGTTTGTTTGTTTGCTTGTTTGTTTTTGGTTTTGGCTCAGCCTAAAAAAGAAATGGTGTGAAAGTAGGTACATTTTTCCCTGCAACTATCAATTGTATGGAATAAATAAATACTATAAAAATAAGTTTTAAGCTACTGGAAAATAACCTTAATATATATCATCCACAAGAAACCATTCATTAAACTGAGATTTTTGCTATATTTTATACAAATAAAACAGTGTATTTTTCTATATTTGTAATTAAACATCATGCCCACAATGTCCATGTAAATAATCAGAAAATAAATAAATAAATAAATAATTATTGGAAAGGCAAAAATAAGGTAATATGTTCTGTTATTACATATAACTATTTATGTGAGAGAGAGAGAAAAAAGAAGCCCCCCCACCCCCCAAAGCAGTTAAAATAATGTTCATTTTGTGACCAGTCATAAGCATGTCTCCAAATTACTGAGAGACAGACATTGTGTACATGCCACTCCCTACTGCAGTGTGATCAGCTAATTGCCACAGTACAATAACTTACATGTCCAGGAAAACATTGCTAGATACGTTAAACCAGCTATGCAGTTCGCTTAAAAGCATTTTGGATTCATGTGCATATTCACGATATTAAAAAGCAGGATAAATTAAATCAAAACCTTTGTTTAGCTTCAAGTTCCAAGACAGACAAGAAGAAAGTTTCACTACTGGGATATGTCCCTAAAAATCTTTCTCCTGGATAAGTAAGGGAATATCTTCAAAAAACTAATCTTGACATAATTTTGCGGTGCTTCTCTCAGCAAATGAGAGGGTAAATTCACATACAAGTGCTTGTTGTTGAGCTGCATCCATGCCTGAAATCACACCAAGAATTTCTAGAAATTCTGAGTCTTCCTTGAAGTGTGTTAAAGATAAATCATAAACCATAAAATCAATTTTAAATTGTAAAGAACATGACTTTTACTGAATTCTTTGACTGACTAAAATCTTCATTACATTGCTGTGTACATGTGGGACCTTCCTAAGACCAGGTGCACTTCAATGTTTTTATTATCATAGCAATATTTGGTTACAGGAAAAGATAATAGCACAGTGCACCTGATGTTGGCCTTGATCTAATTATGCTGATTGGAGAAAGTTGGAAGTGCTTCTGAAAAGCATTAAAACTTCTGTATCAGTGAAAGTGATTTTAGAACTTGTTTCTCTTAGCCAGTGGGGTTACCTGTGGCTGAGATACAATTAATAGAAATATTTTCAGAAGTTACTTACTTTAGAAATTAATTTTCCAGTTGCTGTTCTAAAAATAATCTTTCAATTTTGCAAAACAAACATACAAACAATAACAACAACAAAAAACACCCAGCGTTGCTATCTAAATGCTGCCTGCATTTAGATACCCTTCCAGTTCTTCCAAAGCATGAAATAGCAATAAGGTATAAGGCTCTTTCACCCGTTTCTTAAGCTTAAGTGTCTGAAATATGCTGAGTTTAGGAGAATAACACAATATTTTCCTCTAATATTTGCATCCCATGTTTTTGAAAAGCATTCATTTCATAGTTCATTTTGTATTTCTCCTATGAGACTAGTCTCATTAATATTTTGAGTAAATCTCCCATTATCTCTGGGAAGATAGCTAATCACACTGTGGGAATTCAAAAACATTCATATCACAATTTTTGAGTCCTCTACTCTCTCAGATTATGTTCTGTCTTTGAACTAGTTGGTGTCAAAGCATTTATTTCATACCAATACACATTTCTGTGTTCTTTTGCCCTCAGTACTGCATGGTTTATACAAGCCTTTCAGCAGCAGTATCCCAGCTATTCATCTTAACTTCTACACAATGTTTTTGCAATTTTGCCTTTCATAATTAAAAAGTAGACCTTATTAGTTAAAGAAAAATGCACTTTGGTAGATGTGGCACTGTTTTGCTGAGTTGGAAACAATTGCTCTGAGATGTGTGTGTGTGTGTGCAGCCCCATTCACCTGGAGGGCTCCAGAAGAGAAAGGACATTGAGAGGGTGTGTTAAAATAAAACCTTAAGTTATTAAAAGAAACATCTTGCAATTATGTACTTTCCTCAAAGATCTTATATGATAAAATTCCCAGTCACTCTCCTCAACACTCAAAATCTCCAGCTTCCCACCTGAAACCGGTTGCAGTTTAGTCATCTGCTGTTGTTCAGACATCTGCAGACTTCTCTCTCATAACTGGAAGTACTACATAAATGAACAGAGTTTAATTTAAAAAAAAAAAAAAAATCATTAAATGAGTTATTATGTACAAAATATCAAAGTATGCAGTAAGTGATGTAGTAATCACGTAGTAGTGAAAATAAGCACTCCATTATCCTACTGGAAATTATAATATCTCAGGCTTTGAATTCACCCAGAGCATTGTAGAGTTTCTACCTATTGCAGAAGCTACATGCCTTGTTGCAGGATTTTGGAGTATATTGAGTTACAAAGTTCCATTTCCTCCCACCTATGGAATGCAGATATCCAGATATCATGTGTGATCTAAGATTCATAGTCTTTGTGGTCTTAAGCATGAGCTCTCTACCTTTTTTAAGCTCAGATAAAGTCAATTCAACTTTAGGTTCCAATGATGCTATACTGTCATGCAATAGTGTCCATCGGCACCAACTTCAGGTTTTTCACACCCAACTTAGCATATGTTTTCTAGTACTGTTTCACATCTTTTTGTTCTATTACTGGACAATTTTTCCACATCTTGTTCTCTTGTTGCTCCCCAAAAATGAAAGTTGAGGTAGGAGTTGGAAATGTTTCATTTAATCTTCAGCATGTCAAAGGAAAAGAAGCATTGTATTTTTTCTGTGAAAAAAATATAGAGTTTATTCTTTGATTACTGACTGAAATCTTATAACTTTTGTGCCGTGAGGCATGAAACTCATCCTGTCAAAAGTAGAGCACCTTCAGTGTAGAGTTGCTAAATATTTATTTCAGTGGCAATGTTCTGTAAAGCTTCAACTGCTCAGATTGAGTGCTACTCCCAGACCTTTTCCTTTCTATTGATTACATTAACACTTTTAACACTCTGTCTTCATAAATAGTCACCAGAGAGCATTCATTCAACACTCAGTGAAACACTTTTGCATTGAGTAGCATTATATTTGCACATGCATAAATCAGACAAACTGTCTTTACCCAGCTGGGGTCACTGAGCATTCAGCCCACATGCTTGATACCAACCAGTCCCCTTGAATGAACTCTCAAAGCAATACATGCTTTTATTCTGGCTTTCCTAAGGCTGTTTGAAAAGCTTTCCAAGGCCTGCTGAATCTCTTGTTCCAGGCATATCACAAAGGTAAAAGAAAGATCAAACCACTTGGGTAAAGGAATGTACTCAACACATCTGCTGGCCATGAAATATGTCCACTTTAGAAGACAAGATAATGTTGTTAGAGGTAAGTGAAATACATTTAGCATGATGAAATTTTAAGAAGCCAAGTCATGTCACAGGTATGTGAACAAGCATCACATGCTTTAAGTAGGTAGGGAAAGACTACCTTCCTGAATCTTCCTTCCTTGCAAGGCCTCTCCCATGTCTGTGACCAATGTTCTCACCACTAATATGTAAGCACTCAAAGTAATTTTGATCAAATGCCACTGAAAATGTTTTTGTCCATCAAAACTGGACTTTTGAGACATGTTGTACTTGGTTTGCTTTTTAAACAAAAATATTTGCAAGAGGTAGCTTTCTTAATATGTGGAAGGAAAAATAAATTCTGAGACTTTTTGAAAACTAAGATGGGGAGGTGTTATTGACCTCCACGTAGCTCTAGAATTTAGTGTTGATAATGCCACAGGAGGAAGTGTGTGGTTACATAAAGAAGTAAGAACACATTTCCGCCAAGGACTTTTATTTAACTCATCCATCAGTAGCTTACTGAACGAGGTCTGAACTTTACCTGTCTTTATCAGCCTGGTTGTCTGAGATAACCTTAGGGTCCACAGGATGGCACTGTGCCACAGTAGATGCAGTCATCCTGAAGATGCTGAAATGAATATTTGTGAGTACAATATAGCCTTACTATGGCACTACAACTTTGTTTATAATAGGATTCATTCCCAGTTGTAGTTACCAAAGAAGAGAATTGCTTCTTCATGATGTTTTCTCTTCCTTTTTGGGCTAATACATACAGTTGGAAGTAAGCCCTTTTGGCACTTCATGTGATGTTAAATGACATTGTAAATGGCATAGTCCACTTTTTATCCATTGTCTTTGGCTAATACTGTTTAAATGAAAACAACAAGAACTTAAGATTGTGAGAGGAATATACATGCAAAGTAAGAAGTGTTATGAGAATGGGTGACAGTTTGAAACTCTGTAGAACAGTAAAGGATGTTACTTCCAACAACACCCAGGATGTGCTATCATGCTCAAAAGGCTTAGGACTGGGCAAACCCTGACCAACAAACTACACAATCAATGAGAAGCAATTTAGAAAATTCTCATTCCTACAGTGATTAGCTCAACCTATTTGTTTATTTCTTTATAAAAACAATATCCAAGGTCTGGTTTTTTGTTCCAAATTAGATCAAATTAAAACTTTCTGGAGCCTGTCCAGCTAAATCAGGCCTAATGAAAAAAATGAATTCTGAACTGTCCTTGAATTCATGTCTCCATGAATTAAATATGTCTATATAATTTCTGCATTGTCTGGACACAAATGTGTTGTTGCTTTCATGAAGTCTAAATATTTTTTGAAATACTTAGGATGCTGCAGTTCTATACATATTCTAATGTCTGGCCAATACCAAGAGTACTGTCCTAGAACGCTATCACTTCTCAGATGAGACAGATTCTTCATCATTTTACAGGCAATTCAGAAGGGCTCATTTTCAATGTTAAATTTAATTCTACTCACTTCTAGTGAAAAAATAATGTTAACCTGTGTTGGGACAGTAAAGAGGACTGCCAGAATGATAGCAGCAGAGCACAACTTTCCTTATTTGAATAACAAAAGTGTGTCTAAAGCTGAGAAAATGAAAATGAAAGGGAATATGATTAATCATTAAAGTCCAGTAGAAAGTAGGTATGAACTGACACTGAATAAATTTAGACTGGAAATTAAAATAAGGTTTCTAACCACCAGAGGAAGAGTGCTTGGGTACAAATTTTAAACAGGACATTTGGGAGCAAGAAATCACTATCAAAATGGAGTTTGATAAATTTATATGTGGAAGTGATAGCAAAAACAAATAAACAAACAAAACATTCTTTTTATATGCTCACAATATTTCTTGAAAAATATTTGGCAATAAATATTTGTGTTTCTAAGTTCCTGTTGGCTGCCTCTGGGGCCATGGAATAGTTCTCTCTTGACTGACAAATTCTAGTGATTTTTCATTTTATCTGACCATACCTAGACTTAGGGTGGTTTGGGGCTGCTGCACTTGCTCAGATTGGACAACATTTCTCATATTTGATTTTTGTGCCTTAGTCTGCATAGTTTGCAATCAGAATTGCACTGTTAAACAACTTTGGCAATAAGGAAGAAAACTTCAGTATTAGAATAAAGCTTTTTGAGCATTTTTATCTCGTTCTGCAATTTACCTCTACTGATGATCCAGGCCATACCTTCCCTTTGTGCCTCCTCCCATTTTCCTACACTGATCTCTCTCTTTGTCTGCTGGAGTTACTTAGATATTTTTGAGGTCTTTATTTTGTTAGTTTTATTTAGTATTGTGTTTTCAACATATTTGTAGCCTGTTGGGTGGAAAAAAATGTTCTTTATAAACTTTAAAATGTTATTTTCTATTTTATTACCAATAAAATATTGCCTGTGTTTATGAAGAGCAGGGACTTAATGCTCTATACAATATATTTCTCTTGAAATGAAACTGTAATTTACTATAACTTTTCTATAGTACCAACATGCTGTTCTTCCTTTATGGGTGGCCACTTTTCACTGTTAGGACATCACTTCCCTCTGACCATAACCTGACTAATGCATGTCTCTGCTGGATGCCTCTTAGTTTAAGTTAATTGCCACATATTACAGTTACCTAATTGGTTTTGTTTATAAGTAGATCATAATTCACAAGTCTTCCGTGTTTCCTCACATGAAATCTATGTGGTAAAATAGACCAATTTACACACACGAATGTTCTTCATTTCTCACTCTAAATCCAAACATGTATTTCCCTTGACCAATGTCACGTTGTTTCTGTTCCCCAATTATCCCCTCTTGTTATTATTTTCTAACGACAGGGAGGAGTCCTAGCCATGAACCAGGGCACTATAGTGCTCAGAACTAATCCAACCCCAAACATAAAGGTAGCCTGCAAAGAAGAAATTGCTTAAATTCCTAATTTGCGTTTTATCACTAACTTGTTTTCATGTGTTAATATCAGCCTAAATTCTGAGAAGAAAGCTGGTGGTCATTTGTTACCTTTCAGCCACTAATCCTGGGGAACATTCCTCATTCACAAGTCCCACGGTTCATAAAATTCATCTCCAATAGGCAGCTCTGGATTCCACTTTGCCATCTAGTGTTTTCCAAAAATCCCAAAGAAAGAAATTTCCAGTCAGAGAAATGCAGGCATGAGGGTGATGTATAGTTGTAGAGTTCTCAGGTCATTCTCATGCATCTTATAGCTTTGATAAAGAGCTTCCTTGTACAGAGAAGATAAAGCAATCTCTCTCCAAACTTAGAACTATTTATTAAGGAGGTAGTTAAATAAGAAATGTATAGGCAAAAGACAAAGTACTGCAAAACAATAAATGCCTGAATATCTTTTTTTTTTCCTTTTTTAACTGTAACTTCTTTACTCTCCTTTCATTATCCAAGTCTAAGAGCTCTTCTCCTCTTCCTTCCTTTTTATTCTGTTGACCAAAACTCCATAAGCAATTATAGTAAACAAGACCCCAGACCATGAAATATAGCTCCACATATCCCTCTTGAGGCTGATGTTTGCAGCCCCGTCTTTCACTCTTAAGAGGTTTGTTCCTCTAATTTGTGTGTGGTTCTTCAGTCTTTAGTTGCCGTCTTGTTTGCGTTCAGCTCTTCTTTCCATTGATCTTGTTCTTCCAAATTTTAATACTATTAGTATCTGATTATACCTATGTTTTTGTCATGATGAAATCCAGGAAAAACGGGTTTGTGTTTACTCTTTAATGTCTTTCCTGGAAACAATTTGCATCTGCAGTGCCTTGCCTTTGTCACAGTATGAATCACACCCTTGTTTTACATTGCCTCATAACTGTTCATCCCATCCACAGTAATCAGGGATGAACTGAATCTATCTTTCTTTGTGTTGCTGATTAACTGGGAGGGGTAAGGAGGAACAAAAAAAAAAAAAAAAAAAAAGGGGGTGGGGGGGAAGAATGCAGTACACAATCTTTTCATTTGAGTAAAATGGAGGCTGTATAAACAAAAATGACATTACTGAGGCTCTTCCCAGAAATGGCTGTTTCCTTAGTGTACACACTTCTGCACTTCTGTCAGATGATAGTTGCAACCAAAGGAAGAAAATGTACTTCCCCCAGAGCTAGTCACTCTAAAGCTGAAATTGGGGTAGGCTGGACTGAAAGCTTCATGTGCCTTGTGGCCTTGTGCACAGACCCTACAGACCTTGCATGAAAGATGTCAAAGCAGAAACTCACATCAGAGATGCCTATGCAATCACAATGTGTGCCTATTTTAAGCTGCTGGCACTGCAGCCATCTTTCAAATGGTCACAGATTTTCCGTTGAATCCAGTTTTCATTTCAAAGAGCTGGGCTCTTCCATAGCAATTTGTTCATAGTTCTGGGATTCCTGGTTAGCAAGAAAAGCAGTGAACTTTTTTCTTTATAATGTCTCAGTAAATTTGCCCAGTTTTCTGTATTTTCTTTTTTTTTTCACAGAGCAGCCCCAGACAAGGGCCAGTGCTCCCACTGCCCTCTACACTGGTGCTCTCAGGTGTAACAGCTGTAAGACTAGAAATGTGTAAGTAAGAGAAATGGAGCCTATGTGACAAGTACATGAATTGTTTTTGTTCTATTTCCATTCAACTTACCCTTAAAAACACTGGTAACTATAAGTCATAGAAATCTGAAGTCTGTCATAGATCTGGGGTATGATTCACCTAGCCTTTCTGTGATAACCCAGTTATTACGTGGGTAAAAAATTTAGTTCAGATTATGTCACCAATTATAGACATAGTTTTGGATAAGTTACATTCAAATCTTGTAATGGGGATATGTAAAGTCAATAAATTATTTTCAATGTAAGTAAACTCTTAATTGCCTATTACAACAAAATGTACTATTAGAAAAAAAGTCTCAATAATATTAACATTATTCTCACTAATATTAGGATAGTTAAAATTATATGCACACTTCTACTTTACCACAGCTTTTTTTCAGGTGTTTTGTTCATGCTTCCACTGCTCTTGATAGTGATGGCTTCAGCCTGGGGAAGAGCACAACAAAGTGCCAATATCCAAGTTCTTTCTTGCTCCAGGATCTAATTGGGAGTTATTTAAAAACTATTTTCTAACAGTGCTTAACACCTTGGTCTTCAGTGGTCTTCAAGTCCATATTGTATCCAAATTTATGGTGTATGTGGGTTTTTTTGTGTGTGTTAGATACTTGCCCTGTGTTCCCTTTGTTACCCCTAAAATTGACTTTATCCAGCTCCAGGTCTGCATTTGTTCAACTCAACACTGACGAGTTGTTTATAGCTGTGGGGTCTCCAGTGCTGGCCTGTGCCTTGCCTCTTATCATCCCATGACTGTTCCTCTACTCTGCATCCTGCACCCCAATTGCTCAAGGGCTCTGCTATCATACCAGGTCTCTATTCCTCCACACCACACCAACGTGTTAGTCATAAATATTTCATTCTACACAGAATAATGGCTTCCTATAGCCCTCTACATAAAAACTATGGTTGTACTACACAAAGATAAGCAAAAGCAAAACAAATTAGTTATAGCCTTCTGGTCCTTAGAAAAAATACTGCTGTGGCTAAACCACAGGAAAACAAAGCTCCAGGCAGACCAAGAAAGGTTCAGAAAAACTACCCTGAGAAGCCCCAGTCCTCAGGTCTCACAAACAGTAATGCCTGTGGCATACTTGAAACAATGACAATACTGTAGTTACTGGGCTACAGAGCTACAGTTAAGTGGTTAACAAATGCACTAATGCCTTAATGCATTAGTAGGTGCTAATTAGTATGCAATTAGTAACGCATCAGATAAGTGTCTAAATCATGCTTGTGTTACCAAAGGCTACGCAGAACATCACAGTTATCCCATAACAAAGGACCAAGACTCCAAAACTGAGTTATGCCTCCCAGCAGCACGTGACAGAGGAAAAAGTGTAATGGTCTCTGCCACAGCAGCCACTGAGTCCAAAGACAACTCCATTTTTCAAGGTTGCCAATTTTGCACTGCACTTGAGCACTGCATTAGTTAATTTATAAAATGCATACAAAATTTTGCAGATTGTGAATTTGTGGATGTCAGCTATTTCTGTGCTTTTTATTATATGTAGGAAAAATACATATATTAAAAAATCTATCTATGTCTTTTGGAAAAGTGGGCAGCTTATTTCTCTGAAAGACCCACCACTACATTTTGACTGGAAGTGTAGAAGAAGTGGTAAAACACAATTACCACCAGAATTTACTGAATGAGACAGAGGTATACTCAGGGAGGCTCTGGGGATTTAAGGTTCCCTAGCAAAATGAGATGCTTTCAGTAAAACTTGTACTAGCTCTTTTTTTTTTTTTTTTTTTTTTTTTTTTTTAAAAAAAAAACATTAATTTAAAAAAAACACAGTAATATGCTTGCAATAAAGCCAAAAGAAAACTCCCACTTATTCCGTATGAAAGATTAAACCCATAGTAATGGTAGATTACCCTTTGCCCTGGGCAAGGTTAAACAAATGACCAGAAACTAAATTTGCACAGAATTTAAGCTCTAAAGCTGAAAACCTGAAAACCCAGCTCATCTCTAATTATCTTGAAGAAACTTAATGTTGGTCATGTTGGACATTGTTAAGATGCAACAAACACTTAACCTCAATTAAAATGCAGATGCAGGGTATTTTGTCTGATCTCATCTGTCACTCAGGACAACGTGTGTGAGACTAGACAAAACCCACCCAATGAACAAGACTTTCCCAGCACTAGTATGAATTCTACTACCAGATATGTCTGAAAAAGGTCAACATAATGACCAAGTAAAATACTTATTTTTGAACTTTCCAAAATTTCACAGTCAACATTTTTTTTAAACTTCACAATTTTTGGCGTTTCATTATGAAACCACATTTTTATTAAAAGCTGAGCAAAATTTAAGCTGAATAAAAGGGTTATATATCACAAACAACATACTTTTTTCTTTCATTGAAGATATTTTATTCTGACTTAACTTTTGCGTTTGTATATCTTAATTCACCATAAAGCTGGAAAACACATGATTTATTTTGCCACTATGAAAATTATCTCAAGGTTTTCATCCATCCACAAAGTTGGAAAAATTATGCACTCTTCAAATTTGTATAAAGTAAAAAACAATATGTTGTACTCTTTTCCTTTATTCCTCAGTATTTCATCCTAAAATGTTTTTATTATAGAGTCTGATGTGAAAAGAAAGTTAGTTACATAAAATCATACAGGCTCATATGATTCAATGTTTGCTCATCAACATATGTATTAAGAAAAGCATTATTTATATTGTATTAATGCATCACCTATTGATACAGAGAGCAGTAACACTAACTGTGCAACCCAGTATGACATTGTATTTCAAGATCATGTCTGTGTATCAACACCAAATATTATATCAGAAAAAAAAATCACATTAGTAGAAGGATCATAAATTCAAACAATAATCAAATCAACCATCAAGACTGTGGGTTATATGCAGTCCCCTTGGGGTATGTTTATACTCAATAGAAGCCTTGGTGAGTAAAGCAGTTCATTACAGACAGACTCCATCCTAAGTCAGGGGCTTCAACTCAGGATGATGCCAGATGGAGGTAGTTCGTTATGTTCTGTCAGCTCTTGGACAAATGAGCAGAGGCTGTAAACCAAGCCAAGTACAGCTGGCTAATAAGTAATGTAATTGCATTGTGTCTTTGCATGTGCTTTCCAAACCTAGCAACCACATTGTTGACTTTGTCTTTTAGTAGTTTAAAATTCATTTTGTTTTCCATCAAAATATTTTGCTATGTTCAGACTTTGTGACTTTAGTTGAAGGCAAGGCACAGATTTATGGTAGCCTGCCTGTCTCAGGCTCTGGTTCGGAGTCAAGAAGCTTCACTCTAGAAAGCCTCAAGAGCTTGATATGAAATTCTGACCATGTGTCTTAGGTGGTAGAGAAGAAATCCTCATTATTAAATGTTAGATGGTTTGTGGGCCACAGCAAGGCCTTAAGGAAGGAAGCTAGAGTATCATGTTCAAGTTATTATCTTATGGTATTCACAGTCCTACTCCTCAGCAATGTGCAGAGAGGCCCTAGCTTCTTCTAAGGCATGTCTGTTTGAGGACATGTCATAATCCCTCTACTCAGCTTTGAAGGACTTGCCCAAAGGAAGGTGAGATGTGCTGAGCTCTGATGGTCCTGAAGTGAATACTGCCCAAATCTGAGGAACCATTGGCTTTCAGAACAGATGTGACTGTGTGCTGTTTGTTACTTCTAAGCAGTTTACCTGCCCAATAGTCTGCCTGGTTTCTATTAAATCCAGACATCTTCCCATGAAGTGCTTTGGGAAACCAAGGGTTCACTTGGGATTTCACTCTGAGTATGTGACACACAAAAATTATACATGGAAACACTCAGCAATGCGGTACCGGAGTCCTTTTTTGGAACTCTCTGTTTTTTGAACTTATCACGAAATACCAACCCTCCCTAGGAAAAGAGAGCATGAGGGTGGTTGCTGCTAGAAACTAAGGTTGGCATTGAGCTCTTTGGGAAACAAAAGAACATGCTAGAAGAGTAGCAGAATATGTATGCACAGGCAATTTTTTCCACATTTTTCTCAATGAACAACACAAATTTGTAATTTCAGTTACATATCAAACTACATAACTAAGAAGAAAAACTAAGAGAAGTCCTTCCCTTTTTAAGCTTTTCTGTGAATCTGTAGTAGTTTTTTTTTTTTTTTTCTTTATATTTTTCATTGTATCAGCTAGCATTTGCTGAACATGCTGAGGTAAAAGCTTTCCTCCAGACTTAGCCAGTAACTCTACTAAAATCAAGAGCTAGTTGAGGATGGTAAATTCATGCTGCTGCTTCTGAAATGGTTAATAATGACAAGAGAATACATGCTGTATGTAAAAATTCTGATTTGGTTGATGACTGTGCAGTATGGCAAGTAGAATTATTGCCATTTAAATTTTATGTCCCATTGGAAAATCTGTTTAAAGCAGAAGCTGCCTCAAACAAAGGGATTATCATTTAGTTAAAAAAAAAAAAATATGACAAAAGCTGAGAGTAAAACTAATTCCTGGGATACAGTGTATATTATCGTAGCCTCTGCACAGACAAATACCACTCAGATAGTCTCAAGATTTAAATGTGCTCAAGCAATTCCTGCCAAAATAAATTAATTTATACAACAACAATAACAATAAAATTAAAGACAATGTAAAGCAAACAAACAAACAACAAACATACAACAACCACAGAACTGTTCACAGATAAATGTCCCATTAGATCACAAAACGAATATATCAGCACCAGGAGCTTACATTAATTCACATTGCAGCTGTGCCCTGATTCAAATCACAAGTGCTGTGATTTTCCAGATTTTATTCTTACTTTTTACACTTTTTTTTTTTTTTTTTTTTCCCTGAAAGGAAAAAGAGAAACTCACACCCAACTTCATCTAAGCTATTTCAGAGTAGCATTAAAGCTCTGACTTAGGCTGACAAATGACCTCCCTGTAGGGATCTCTCTCTTTGCACAAAACTGGCCATTGAAAAATATTGTAATCATCCATGGTGGTGATTTTATTGGAATAAGCTTATTCATTCCTGTTGGCTGTCAAGCAAGTTTCTGCATGAGCCATTTATCAAAAAATCAATGGGAGGCTTTTGAATATCATTTGTTTCTTGAAAATGTATAGAAGTACCAAAGTTTCATAATGTATTGATGTCCATCCCTGTGTGTGGGGGTGAGTGAAATGAAACTGTCTGGAGGATAAAAAACGATACGGAGTTCTGAAGTTCTCTTGGATGAAGTCTCAGTGTGGCTTGGAAATGCCCCCTTCCCATTTCCCCTCCTCCCCCCACCCACAAATCCCCAACAAGTAGGAACACTCTACTCTGATTTTCCAAAGCTATGGAACAGATAAACAACTTCCATAAATGTGAAATGAAAGATAATTGTAATGATGAACAGGACTCCAAGAGAGCTTTTGCAATGTGGATTGCACCATGATTGAAGTCATACCCCTTTTATTTTCCTTCTTCTGAATTCTCTGACCATCTGAGAACATTCTGAGTATCTGCTACAGGCCACGCTCAAGAAATGGGATATTGGATAGACTAACCTTCATTCTAATATATTGCAATTATTCATAAGTTTCTCAAATAATAAAGAAGAATTTAGATAATTTAAATATATGTTAACAAACTCCAGTTGTGCAAACAGAAAGAAGAAAAAATACACAAACCAAACCAAAAACAACAACAAAACAGAAACAGTTAGGATTCCTAGGACATGTATGTAGATAAATTTGCTCTGTGAGATTCTCAGATGCACAGCAAATTGGAGGTTTCCATTATTTTCTTGAAGCCAATATTACTCCTCATTAGAACAGAACTGTCATTTCAAAGCTCAGGGGTAGCAGGGCTGATTCCCCAGTTTAGTTCTGCAACCACGCCCCCAAACAGTTTTGTTTGTTGAACAGTGACTCAGTGATTGAACTCAGTTCACTGAAGGACTTCAGCCACTGGACAATTTTGACAATGCTCATTGTTGAACATGTCTATCAGAATTTCTACAACATAGCAAATTAGGAGTATAGAAGTCCTAGAGAAGTATGATGACCTCATCACCTGTTTTCTGTTCCTCTTCTATTTTCCTCCTGACCTATTTCTTCAGGATCAGAAACAGAAAAATAAATAATATTAATAATAATAATAAAAAAGTCAGTAGATCTGGCTGGACCATCCACTGAAGCATCCAGGTGCTCCTCCAGTACATGTATGAGGACACATATGAGTTCATAGTCAAGTAACTTTTTTTCAAGCTCATAAATCATTTGCTTTTATATTCAGGTTTGTTACAAATATTTGTAAGAATGCAGTCTGTGTAAACAGAATATCTACACTTCCATGGACTGTTGTACCACATTTGTAATGTGCATAAAACAGGAAGATAAATTTAGACAAACATGCATGGAAAATTACATGTGCAGAGAAAGAAAGGAGATCTCATGACATGCCCTCTTAAGGCTAAGAGGTGCATAGTGAAAGACTGCCTCATTTCTATGCACCCAGCAGTGTGTGCAGCCCACTGGACAAAGCTTCACAGGAGACCTCACCTTAGGCAATGTGCATTTTACTTCAATTTGAGGCTTCTGCTAACATTTCAGAGAGAGCACTGGAGAGCTCTGTATCTCTATATTCTCACCTTGCATACTGAATTCTTTTCCATCTGTAGATGATAAATGATCACAGACATTTCATTTGGTATGCCAACTGAGAATTGTGAAGCATATCAATAAGAGAACGAACATTTCTGAAATTAAATAGGTTTAGATCTGCTTAAAACACTGAAGAACTTAAAAAGTACTCTGATGTCAGTAATATTTTTTTTAAGTTCTGACTGTGATGTATGAAAGCTGGTGTAATGGGTAGATGGATGGAGGTAAAGACAATCGGGTCACTAACTAAAACCATGAGATGAAGGAAGGTTAAAATATCATAAAGTAGTACTGTTCAGAAGTAAAGGTGCCAAAGCCAAAAAGGATTAATGTGTTGTAACTGTAATACAGAATGTCAGAAAAAGCCATTTGTTTCCGTGTGACACTGATAAAAAGACAAGAAAACACACATGAAAATTAAAAAGAAAAGAAAGTTAATGAGGGCTTCAGGAAGCATGTTTCTTGCAGAGAATCTTAATACTCCAGCCTGCTTTCAAGAGCAAATTGTAAGACAAAAGCTGTGTGATAATTCAAGAAAGAAATATGTAAAATGTCATGCTGTTATCCTGATTACTAGCTAGATTTATGATATAAACTTCACAAATTACAGTATATAAAGTGAAGAGGCGGAATAAATATTCTTTCTAAAACTTAATCACTTTCTAACATAGAAAGCTACAAGGTGATTTTTCTGAGAGCAAAAATGTAACCTGCAAGAGGCTTTTTTTTTTTTTTTTTTTTTTTTTTGTGAAAGCTTAAGCTTAATAAGAGGAAATTGGTGTATTCAAATCCATCTGAGGCCACAAAAATATAGTATTAGCAGAGTAAATAGAGTAAATTACTCTCATGTTCAAGCTGCCAAAAGCAATTTAGTCTGTGTATATAGAAACAAAATCGCAAGATTAAATCAATATGTTTTTCTCATGTTTGTGGAGAAAAGATAATTGACTAGAATAGCAGGTCACATCTGTACTAATGTGCCATTCAGTAACTGACATCATCTCTCTATCTTTGGCATGAACATTAGTTCATAATACTCACTTATATACCTTTTAATTACCTTGCTTTGTATCCAGAAAATGGAAGGCTAACTCATTAACCTTCTTTGTCTTTCAAGAAGGCGTTTTTTTTGTTTGTTTGTTTGTTTGTTTTCTTAAGGTTTATGCCTGTTTGGACCTACAGTCATTTCTGTAGACTGCAGAGATATCTGTTAGTAAAGCTGGTCAAGTTTTCTTTCATTGCTTAATGTATTCAGCAATCTGTACTTCATGATTCAAACCCATATTCTAGTCTTATCAGTAAATGGAAATTTCATAGATTATTTTTCCTATTTCTGGGAGTGCAGCAGTATTTGTAAACACTGAAACTATTCTATAGATGTTTTGTTGGTGGCAGACGATTAAGAAAGGATCTTATAAACAATGATATAAAAACCAATTTAAAAGCAAGACATTCCACTTGTAAGAAACATTCCTCTAACATATGAGTAATGACTCCTATTTAATGCATTGTTAATGTCTTCCTAAAGCAGAAGCATCAATATGCCGGGAAGAAAAGAGAAATACATTTTCTGGACCACTGTAGAATTTTTTAAAGTCAGAAATATAGAACTGGATAAGATAAAGAAGCCCAAATTATAGAGGAATCATCACAAAGCAGTAATTCCATTGTGTTGTTTGTTTATTCCATTGTGTTTTCTCCTACAAGAAAGCTAAGAAAAAGAAGAGAGCCCATCAATACAAATTCCTCCAGATAATTAAGAATCCTTTGTACCTTTCTGCAGATTGAATGTGCATTAGGGTTACATCATGGGTGTGAAAGAAATGCAGTGAATTAGAATTTGTTTCATCCTTCCCAATCCCTAAGAAAGAAACATGAATATCATTTAAACAGGACCAGATAGGAGTGTGACTGCATCTAGATTTGGTAAACTGTGATAAGCAAAGGGGGAAAATTCTGCACTTCAAACACAGCTTTAAGTGAGGTTAAAACCCTCTTTGTCTAATCTGTTATTTAAATCCTACTAATCATCTGGGCTATGTCCCCAGATAGGTGCACAGGGTCACCTCATAATCAGACCAGTGATTTTTATGTACTTGCAGGTTATATACGTGGACTCCACAGAAACCACACAAGTTCACACCTTCCACAACTTAAAAAGGGGCTATGCAGTCAATATGTAAATCACATGTCCATAAAATCGCATTTTTGTACTTTAAGGTAGCTGCAGAGGAAAACAGCCTGAAGACAGGAATGCAGTAATTAAGGTACTTAGTAGAAATGCCAAGAGAAAGATCTCATGCAGGAGGGCAGTAAGAAATGGCCTCTTTCAACTGAGTAGGGCCATGGCAGAAACAATGCATTAGTCTTTCCTCCTGCCTAACACCCATACAAACCTGTTGTACTGTCCCCTTTGTTGTTTGTACAGCTGATGAAGTCTGGCACTGGGAACCAACTAATTGGAGAAATAACCCCTTTCATTATTTATCCCAAAGTAAATTTTGCAGACTGATCAGTTCCCTGCTCTAGTTCACCATGTGACCACATATGCAGTTGGAGAGGAGCAGAAATTAAAAATCAGGAAAAAGGAAGAAGTTTACATTGATTCAGGTATTACTGCTGCAGAACAGAGTTTAAGAAATGAAGATGAATTCTTAGGAGAAAATAAAAATCTTTATCATTTCATCCTATATGTAATAAATCAAGCAGGGAAGGTAGGAAACTGGCATGGTTAAATAAGGATCTGCTGGTCAAACTTCGGCAAGAATAAATAAATAAGTAAATAAATAAATAAAGGAAATGCACAGATGGTGGAAACAGAGCCATGTGCCCTGGGAAGAGTGCAGAAATGCTGTCCGGATGTGCAGGGATGGGATCAGGAAAGCCAAGGCACTGACAGAACTAAATTTGGTGAGGGATGCAAAAAATAACAAGAAGGGTTCTACAGGTACTTTGGTCACAAAAGAAAGATATGTGAAAGTGTAGAGCCTCTGACAAATGAAGATGGAGTACAGGTAATGAAGATGGGAGAAGGCAGCAGTACTTAACAACTTCTTTGCCTTGGTCTTCACTGGCAGTCAGGTTTCCCATATCTCTCATGTCCTTGAACCTCTCTAGGTGGGGGCTGGGGGAACAGAGTCCCTCCCACTGCAAGTGAAGAGCAGGTTTGGGATGTAGCTTAAAAACTGCAAGTCTGTGGGCCCTGACGACATGATTCCCAAGGTCATGAGGGAATCGGATGATGTAGTGGCCAAGCCTCTCTCCAGCAGCGCTGTGGAGAAGGACTTGGGGGTTCTGCTTGATGAAAAGCTCAACATTAGCCAGCAGTGTGTGCTTGCAGCCCAGAAGGTGAACTGCATTCTGAGCTGCATCATCAGAGGAGTGGCCAGCAGGAAGAGGGAGGGGATTGTGGCCCTCTACTCTGCTCTTGTGAGGCCTCACTTGGAATGCTGCATCCAGGTTTGGGGCCCCCAGCACAAGAAGGATGTGGGTCTATTAGAGCAAGTCCAGAGGAGGGCCACACAGATGATCAGAGGGCTGGAGCACCTCTCCCATGAAGAAAAGCTGAGAAAGCTGGGGATGTTCAGCCTGGAGAAGAGAAGGTTCTGCAGAGACCTCATTGAGGCCTTTCAATACTTAAAGGGGTCTTACAGAAAGATGGAGAAAGATTTATTACTCAGGTAGTAAATGATATGACAAGGGGGAATGGTATTGAACTAAAAGAGAATAGATTTAGACTAGACATTAGGATGAAATTCTTCACTGTAAGGGTAGTGAGACACTGGCACAGGTGGCCCAGAGAAGCTGTGGATGCCCCATCCCTGGACGTGTTCAAGGACAGGCTGAAAGGAGGCTTGCCAGCCTGACCTAGTGGGTGGCGTCCCTGCTCATGGCAGGGGGGTTGAAACTGGATGATCTTTGAGGTCACTTCCAACTCAGGCTGTTATGTGACTCTGTGATTCTATGTTAGAGAAAGTGTCAAAGATGGAGGACCAGCTCCTACAACCACCTTTCATAAAAAGAAGCAGAAAGGTCTGGTTTAGGAACTGAGGACATACAACAGCCCTGCGTCAGTTTGCAGGAACATATCAACCACTATCAGTAGGTGAAGTGGTGGGGCCAGAGAGGTGTAAGGGTAAGCTGAGTAATGCTTCCAGTTGTTACACTTTCTGCTACATTTTCCTGCTTTTGTGAAAACAATATAAGAAAATATGAAAAGACTGAGAATGGCATTTCCTACAGCTGAAAGTCACAAGAGTTTGAAGGGAAATCCACTAGTGTCCACAGAGACCTGAGTATGAAGGAGTAAAAAAAGTGGCCAGGATAAGATTCAAAGACAAATTCCTTAACACCACTACACCCTACTACTGCCCTGTTATCATCATCACAGACTTATGGTGGTGTAACCCCAAAGACTGCCAGCAGTTTGTAGAGATGAGTCAATCTCAAAGGCTGAGTTCCTCAGAAGAACATGCCTAATACTCTGCAGTTTATGCCTGCTATGCTGTTTACAAAGTAGGTATGATGTGGCCATTTCCCACCATCAGAGCATCATAGACAATCAAATATTAATGATTAAGCTATGGTGCTGTTGCCAGCAGGATGGAACCTGTGACAATACCCATCACAATACCAGCCCACTCTCAAAGGTGGGGTGCTAGTAATGATCACCATGAAATGATCAGTAATAATGACAACATGCTCTGTCCTCAGTTAAATGCACAGCAAATTGCCATGCCTGCTTTCTGCACCCCTGTCTTAGCTATTTCCTTCTACTAGCTTCTCACAGGAAGACTGTAATATTGTCCCCACAGTGCTCAACATTCCCCTCTTTAATAGCTTTCAGGAAAATAATAATAATAATAATAATAAATGAATACTGTAAGAGAGCTGATCAAGAAGTTTTGCTCACAGCACACACAGACTGGCTAACAGTCTTATGGTGGTGACAACGGTGAATTTATTTGAAGTGCCAGTAGTAGTAAAAATTGATAGTGACAGAAGAAAAACTAAATGTCCTGTAGTCTTTTGAGGGCAAAAATAAGGTTCAGATATGTAAGATAACAAAAACACCATGAAAATCCAAAGGGGTGTTATGTAACCAGTGATAGCTCATAGAGGAGCTGACACAGATGTAACTCACGAAATTGCTTTGAGAACCAGAAAATGAATTATATTCCACAACCAGCTGGGAAACCAAAAATAATGCCCGAATTAGTGCTAGGGCAAATGGAGACCAAAACTGCCAGAAGGACAGCATTCTGACATACTCAAGATGTAATGAAGGAAGGGGTGTTAGAAACAGGAGCCCAATCCAAACTAGTTTTGTCATTTCATCAGCAGCTGAGTTTTAAGAACCTTACAGCAAGTTTGGCTTAACTGTAGGCATGTAGTACATTAACATTAGAGAGACTGATAATCTAACTTGTTTCATTCTTATGACTGATTACCTTTCATTTAACTGACCATCTGTGAATTGTTAAGAGGACCTTTCTGCAGTTATGGAGTGAATTTTCACTCCCTGTAATAACTGCTGTAGCTTTATCCTTAACCCCATAAGAAATTCACATTCTGTAACATGTCTTTGAAACAAATAGTTAGATTTTAAAGTTTTGGTTTGTTTGTTTTTCTCCTACAGGGGTAAATAGAAAGAAGGAACTGAATAACAATTTTCTGCTAGCCTTTATTTATAAAGGATGTACAAAGTAGTGTTTCCTTGGATTATCTCTAGAACCAAAGGCTTTGACCCAAACCCGTGATAATGGGCTTCTATTTTGTGGGTTATCTAGTTGTGTGGTGTAATTTTTTTTCTTCTGAGATGTCTTTCTGGGATTCTTAATGCTCTTCTCATGGGTGCACACACAGGCCCTTGCCCATGCTCTGGCTCTGCTTTCATTTTATCATTCACAAAGGAATGATCTCTTTGTATATTTGAACTTCTTTTTAAAAATTGTCTCATTTCCATTTTGAGTGGGGATGTGATTTCTTCAGCAATCTGATTATGGGGTGGATTTTTGTCCTCTTCTCAAACAAATTTCTTAACTGAAGAGAGGAGGTGAAATTCACAAGTTTTAGCTGTGTGAATGTCTTCCTCTCACATTAAACTCAATAACTTTCTTTCATTGACTAAATACTGGTCTGGTCAAACATCTTTGTACCTTTGCATAGAAATTCAACAATGATGATGGTTTTGACAACAAATAATACTGAAAGTACTTTAGAAACATAATCATAATTCAAAATTATATCAAAATTATTTTCAAAATTATATCGGCAAATGAATTTTCCAAAGTCCAGGAAGAATTCAGTGAGAAGTTGGCAGAGGACACTGGATTCACAAATACCAAATGTGGGTCAAGTAACTGCAATATGCCATGTGGCAAGAAAGGCCATAAGGAATATAGCCAGATCACAAATGTATAATGATATTTTATACTAATATCACACTGTTTTATGGAAGATACAAAAAGCAATGTCGCTGCTTTACAATGATTAGTAAGCTCACAGCTGAAACACTGTCTTCTCTAACACATGTTATAGGAGATATAAATCAGGAACAACTACACTGTGGCATGCAAACACCTGTTCTGAGAAGCTTTGGTAGGATTATTGACCCTCAGTTCAAGGGAATAAACTGTATGTCCTCTTGAACTCCTTTCAGCCCTTCTTAGACTCGAAATTGCACACGGTGGCTTGAGAGAAAATGCAGGTAGAGTAAAATGTAACTGACTTCTTACTAACCAGTACTTTATCAGTGGATCCATTGCTTCAGGATGTGTGCTGACAGCTGGTAAGTTTTACGATATTGGATTTTAACCCATATGTGGTTTCAAAGGTAGTAACCTCAGAGGTTGCCTCCTTCTCCCTCATCTTCACCAGCTGTAATTCGTATCAGTGGAAATGGCTCAGAATAAATGTCAAGGATCTAGGAATTGCCTCCTCTAACATCTCTAACATCTTAACACTTTTGGTAAGATGCCAGGCCCATCTATTTTCCTGTTCAGTGGGGTGAATAGGTGCAAGACTGGAGTGAATTGACTTTTCTGGCCTTCAGTGGGCACTGTGCAACTTTTCTCTCTGCTATGAAGAGACCTTTTATAACTATGATGGCTGAAGCATATATTTATTTGGTGTTGGGAGAACTTCATTCAGTAGGTATGTGTAGCTGCACAGAGCTCCTGAGGAGCACAGTTTATCATAAAAAAAAAAAAAAATCTGAAAAAATACACATTAAACGTAGGCTGGTGTTCTGCACTAAGCGAGTTTTGCTACATATTCTTTAAGGAGACCCCTGATATTAAAGTAGATTTGGTGAGCCTTGGAGTACAGTATGGAAATAAATTCATAATTATTTAAGAGCTATACAGAGAAGATTTTTTTTTTTTTTTTTTAAAAAGAGAGAAAACTCAAGCTGGGAGGAAAAAGTGACCTTACCTTAAAAATAAAATAAAAAGTTAATCCAGAAATGTGATCATTACCGAGTTATTTCCTTATCTCTTTAGCTGAAATATGAGACTGGCTATTTAAGTATCAACATGAATGAGTGTTATTCTAGGTCATTTATTCTCATTTTGATGCAGACAACTGAGTCATTCAATCATAATGATAAATGTCCACTAACTACTGCAGAATCACACCACACGTTATTTGGAAATGTATATGACCTCTATATGAAGTTCAAATGAATTTCTTCTGATAGGCTCCAATCAACTATCAAATTAATTCCTCTTGTTTGGAATTGCATTACTAAGCTCCTGCACACCAACTTCACTTAACAATGTCACTTTTCACTACTTTCTAAGTCATAATGAAACGTAAAGTGCTAGGAAATGATCTACAATTATAACAGTACTTGAAGCTGTCACTTTCCTAGCCAAAGAAACTATGACAAATACACAAATCTTTTATTTATTTTCTGGGAATCTTTCCCCACTGCTAACGTGAATTTCCATTTGATGCTGTTTCCTGCTGCGTACTTGCCACACTGGGACCCAGCCCGCAAAGCTGGGGAACAAAGGCCCTGGAAAACAAACACTACACAACGTCTGTTTGCTGCTGAGTTCCCTGCATCCTGCTGGGTAGCCCCAGGGAGGAGCTTTGCTTTGACCTTCCTTTGCATTGCCGGGGCTGCAGCAGCAGAAGCTGGTGAAGGATGCTTCAGCCTGGCCCTAGCCAGCACGACGCAACAGCTAGTGGGGCAGGGAGAGTCTAGGGAATGCACGAACGGCTGTCTTACAGGAGATGCTCTGAGGGGCAACCAGATGATTCTTTCTCATGTAATTTACTCGCTGGACCTATAAGTTGATTTAAATTTGCTAGTTTATTTGTTTTACCTGAGAATGAGATAAGGCAGTGAGACACAAGAAGTAATGTGTCAAAAAATGTCCCTACTTAGTTTTTTTTTTTTTTTTTTTTTTTTTTAAATCTTTTTTTATTTATCTTATTTTATTATTTTTATTTTAAAATCTGCTTAAACAGGCTGCTGATTTTTTTTTCCAGGAAAATAAATAGGAGTACTGCTTCACTGGGCCTATGAGATTGGTGACACTCCTATTTTGTGTTTTTGAGGCACAATTCTTTTTTTTTTTTTTTTTTTTTAATTGCTGGCTTTCCCTCAGTATGGCGCAATACCTTAACCATAATCAAACCTGTCATACCATCAAGCAGACTTTCCTGAGGCTGCCTTTTATTTGCCCGCTGGCAGAGCAGGTCACTAAATGAATGTAGGACGTTGCAACATTGTGGATCACAGGATAGGAAGTTTTATGCCTCAGCACACCATGGCCAGCCAACTCCAACTTTTCCTGTAGAGCAGAAACTCAGGAACACCGTCAAGACATGTCATTCTTGCCACATTTACTTTCAAAATGTCAGTTCACACTCAGGTTTTAGCATGGGCAACAGGATGGGAGTTTGCTGGCTTTTTCCTTATTCTACTTTTGTTTGATGTGAAATTACACATTAATACATACAGGCACATGACATTTCAAGATGCAATATTTCTAGCAACATGAAATGCAGGAAAGGTCTGAAAAGTGTCATAATTTTCCCAACTTGTCAATAGAGTGCACAGTAGGTCTGATATAAGCCCTCACCTTGTGCATTTGTCATGACACTAGCTGTACTTCGTCCTCTGGGGACTTGCTTGGTATGTTCTTGCCCCTTTTGCCCAGAGATGAATTAGTGCATTTAAAGGAGAGCACAGAGGCTGCTTTCTGAGGCTTAGTCCTGACTTTGTTCTCAGCTGCAACTCTGCTCACAGAAAGCATCATTCACATGCACAGACACTCACAGGCCCAGGTTTATGATTAATCCCACCACAGTGTGCTTGTACATGTATAACAAAAATGGTCCCTTTGTGGGACCCGGTGGATGAAAACAAGGGAACAGTATATTCAGTCAGTTTTTTGACCACTAGGTAAAAAGTTCAAATTCAGCCCAAACTGAAGGATGACTCAAGTTTCTTGTTTGGACTTTCTGCACATTTTCTCTAAAAACAGTATGTGTGTGTGAGCACACATGTCCAGGAAAAAGTGATTAAAGGAGATGAGGGGATGAAGAAGGAGCATGCTCAGGAATCCATAACGCATTTGCACTTCTGTTAGTAATAACACATGAAATGTCTCTTGAATTCAGCATGTAATTGTTCTTTGCTTCTCTGGTGTCCTTTGGGAACATTCCCTTTAGTACTTTGACTTTGTTTTCTCTCAGCTTAAAAATGTATTGGCACCAGTAATTGCCTATCCTCGTTCAGATACAATATGGTACGGTGCAGATTTATTGTACTGCGACAACAAATTAGGAATAAAGGCTCCAGGGCAGCTGTAAATCAAGGCTACATTAATTCTTCTCCAAGTGCCACATAGAGCCTGGTGGAGCATCCAGGGCTGTTTCGGGGCCACTGCTAATGCTGAGCTGCAGGAGGCTGCTTTCCCCACCTCTCCCAGGGGCTGAGCATGGTGAATTTAAACTGTGGATAAATAATTTAGCCCCACCCCGTATTTCCATGCCACCTGATGCGACTTGTTCTATCCTTGGTGCTCCCTAGGCACCTGATGTCCACTTGCTGTTGCAACTCGTCCCTGGCACAGTGCTGTAAGATGGGGCAAGACTTGTTCCATTGGTTATTTCCCATTCTGCATGCCCAGGTACTTAGCTGTGCAAAGGTATCAGAGATCCAAAAATACTGCAGTGATGCTGTTGATGAAGGAACCAACAATAAGGCAGCTGAGATAGCATTACTGTATGATGCTTGTTATTTATGAGTTCAGTATTCAAACAGTGTTAATTTCAAAACTTTCATATTTGCTCTTGACAGCAAAATAGCTGGTGCAATGTGATTTACATTTACATTACATGCAGCCTTCCTATAAATAAATAGGGGTTTTACACCATCTTTGTAATTATGATGCTGAAGAGACATGGATAATACAAGTATTTCAGTAAATATACAAATTTGTTTAACTTCACCACTCATTTCTTACATTGTGAACTGTCTTTGCTAAGATAATTCTTCTTCTGATTAATAAGCTGCTAAACTATGATCAGAGATGCCACTTCTTGAAGGAGAGAACAAAACAATGGCAATTACAATTCATGCTTTACTTAAATTCATGAATATCTAATACTACTTTGAGAAAGAGCAAGTTGGAAATGAAGTTGTAGAAAGAAAGTACAACTGCAATGGACGGTATATGGAAAGCACTAACAATCATTAAACTTCATATTGCAGAGGAGTAATTAAACGTTTAAATAGTTGCTTTAGTGTCAGTAGAAAGGTTTTAACTTCAGTGAAGCTGCAGCAGATGCTGGAAGAGACTTTAGAACTAGGAAATAAGATGTTTTATTAACAGAAAAAAAAAAAAAAAAAAAAAAGTTAATGCTTAGCACAAGTAACAAGGACTTGATCTGAGCCTTAAATCGAAAAAAAGCAGGTTGAATTTTATTTTGTTGCACTCAGAACTCCTACCAAATCAGAAGAATGCCACAGAATGACATCAGTTTATTATTATCTAAGCATAAAGCAGTTATGTCAGTTTAGTGTGTGTTTTTTGGGACACATATACATTGACCTGCAAAAGGTTGACAGAAGACTCAAATTCATTTAACAGTCCTATTCAGTGCCTGACATCGACAGCACCAGTTTAGGTAACAGCTTGTAAGGTTCATGGCCATATCCCACTCTTCCTTTGCACAGAAAAGCTCTATTGACTTCTGGGGAAGATTTGTACCTGGAACAGTTGTATATATTGATTCTCTTTGATTAGTTCTCACAACCACGTGCAGCCAAACCAACCTCTGCTGTAACAAGTGCATCCTTGCTACTGTCATTGTTTATTGTGTAGATATCCCACTGAGTTTGGCAGGATGTCTGTGTCTGAAATGCGAGTGCACCTCAAATAATCATAACTGTCTTTATTTTTTCCGGTTTTGTTGTGGGGCTCTGAGAGAAAATCTGCACATACTCGTTGAGAGCTGTAATTCTGCACAGTTACAGCTGAGGTGACCTGACAACAAAAGCTGGTATGCTTCTATATTTGGAAAAAAAAAAAAAAAAAAAAAAAAGAAAAGAAAAAAAAAAGCTTTTATGATGCTTATATGCTGTTCATAGCTGGTGGGAAAGAACTGTGGTCTTGTGTCCACTGAGGTTGTTCTGTTTTACACCTACAACCAAAACTAGAACTTTGCTACTAAGGTTAGCCCAAAAGGGGAAAGAAAACAAAACGAAACAGAACAAATAACAACAACAGCAAATTACATGAGGATATTTTTCACAATACCTATATTTTTCACAATACCTGCTAAATGCAGGTTAACCCTCTGGAATAAATTCTATGCAATTGCATTTACATAACATAAACTTTATCAAAAGCTCACAGGATAATCCAGCATCTTTAGCAACTTCTGTATGGCCAAGTTGTTTGGATTACTAGAAACATTACTAAGAAACGTCCAAAATTGTCTATGAAAACTACATACTGTTCAGCTACCTTTAAAGGACTTTCCCTAGATACTAACATATAACTTCAGGAGCCTAAAGACCTTTGCAAGAGAGGTCACAGCCTTAAAGCAATGTTAAGGCTATATCACCCAACAAGCAGCAGGTGAAGAACAGAAAAAATCAAAGGTTGTAACTAAGTGACTATCCATCTTACATTATTTGCCTGGGTTTCTGAATTGTTTGTGGTTACCCCTTGACTTTTTGGCTCTGCAAAGAGACTTTCATTTTTTATCTATCAAAGTTCTGCATACTTTGGCTTTTTCTCAAATATCAAATCATGTAAGTTTTACTGATTTACGTGTATCATCAATTTCTTTTTTTTTTCCAGCTCGAAGTGGTAGAAAATATAATCATACTATTTGATACATAGATGTAGCTAATTTTTTTTTTTTGCTTGCCTATCAAAATACATTACAGAAACATAAAAAAAAAAAAAAAAAAAAATGAATTCACCATCTCTCTCTCTGTATCTACAGTAACTTGAAAGAAAATGATGAATGGCAAAATGGAAGAGCAAAGGCTCCCAAAATGAAGGAATTGGCATGATTAGGTTCTGTATTTTAAATTAGAAATAACTGTTCTGAATACATAAGCAATCAGACATCCATTTATATACTGGTTAGAATCTGAAGCTTCATTAATTGCAGTGGAATCACATACCAAATGAAGACTTCCTGCAAAAGCCAGACTTACTCAAAGGAAAACTTAATGTTTTATGATAGTATTTTCCACATTATATTTCTGCTCGTGGCTAAGTCATCGTGGATAAACATGCAAGAGAAAAGACACACTCTTTTAGTCTAAAAACTGAGCCATAGAAAAACCACTAGACTGAATACTGATTATTCATGTGAATCATTAGTCAAACAGAGTTGAGAACCAAAAAATATGAGTTACTATTTCGATTTATAACATTCAAGTTTGTGTGACATTTCTAAAGGCCTTTTTTCATACCTAGTTGCTCCATGTAGTTACCCATAGAGATGAAAACTACATCAAAGGATAGCCTGTGTTGCTAACACTTACCTAGTAAACATCTAGTCTCCGTTTTCCTTTCAGTCATATCCTTTTTAACACTAAGTAAATTGGTGGTAATACTTGTGTTTTTATACTTTGGGTTATCATGTGATTTCCACTCACATGTGCCAAATATGTAGACAAGTAAGGGATGAATATTCAGCAAGTCTGGATGAAATACTGATTATTATGTATTCCACTTTGAAAAAAAAGCTAGTAAGCCCCCTAAAACTTCCTGTAGGACTTTATCTGTGACTGAATGACTCAAACCAGGTGTACTCACATATGTAATGTTAAATACCCATGTAACTGTTTACATATTCAGGAACATGTTTTCTATGAGTCATTGATGGTAATTTGCCTAAAAAACAACAACAAAAATTTGTGGGAATATATTTTATCACATCATGAGAGCATCTGTAATTTGGATGTCTACATTTTAGTCATTTTACAAGACTATTTCATATGCAAGAGAAATATGCACTTCTGATGAAAAGTTATACAGTGTGATCATTGCAGTAGCTAAACTATAGAAAAAATCTGTTAAAAATAACAGGCATGCTGCTAAACTGTGTTAGCAATGAATGTGTTTAAACATGAATTTTAAGGAGTACTGTATTTCTTCCTTATATTCCTGCCTGAAGTGTGCAGAGTATGATTTGCTCTCCACTTACCCACTTTTGCCACAGTCAGTTCTTTTCCTATTACAAATTTCACAGTTTGGCCATGAACTTGAGAGAATCTAGACAAGAAACAAACACTATGAAGAAAGACAGAAATATTAGAAAATTCAAGCTCACAATAACAATAAAGCACTCAGGAGGCGATAAGTTAGGCTTCTGCTACATCTTCATTCACTCCACCTCCAGTGCTGATGTCCTTCTAAACAAAAATCTGCACATCACTGACATGTTCTTAGCTGCAGCAAATATTCTTCTATTTCACAAAACACCCTTGGTGTTCATGCTCCACATATGCCCTTAAACGAAGACAATCTCAAAATGAACCTTCTATGGCTCTTGCCCATTTTACTGATTTGCTACCCTCTGCTGGCTTTTTTTGTCACATTAAACAGACGTTGCTGATACTCACTTTGAAACCCTTTTGTAAGGTAACTTCTGCAGTAGCTTCTGGGGCCAGGAGAAAGGAAAAAGTGAAGTTATTAAGGTGGCACCAATTTCTCTCATTACCACTGACATCAGCATGGATTTTCCTCCAGATCACTAATTTTGATGACATTTCATAAAATAAAGAACTACAAGGCACAGAGTCATTGTTCATATTCTGCTCTCCTATGCAGTACATATTCACTGAGTCTGATAGTAACCACGCCCATATTTCTGACATCTTGAGCAAAAATACAAAAATCCTCCATGCATTTCCACATCATTTGGAAGAGTGTTCCATGTGCCCTTGATCTCTACATTCATTCAAATCATTTTTCCCATTTATTGTTTCTATGGATATCAGGACAAAAACATAACAATGGGCATCTCATAGCAAATTAAGTAATTTTGATAGTAAACAGAATTTCCAATGTAAACTCCAGAGGAAAAAAAAATATATATATATAGTTTGCAGCTGCATATACATCACACTTGAAATCCCAGGTAAAATTGTTTCTCTACAGTGTGTGGCTATTCACAGAAAATTGTGTTTAGCCCTGAGACTCATTATTGAGAAGAGCTGTAAATTGGAGAGAGGTCAGTGCAAAGCCACTGACATGATTAAAGTGGGCTGGAGGCATTGGCTTATGAAGAAAGATAAAAAGATCTAAATAAACACGGCCTGGCTGTGGAATACTTAAAAGGCATCAAGATAACCATTAACAAATAGCTGAAGGATATGAAAACTAAGCACAGAAAAGAGATATCTCAGGTAGCATAAAGGAGAATAGCCAAAAGTATTGAGATTAAAATTAAGAAAGGAAAATCTAAGCCAAGTGTCTGAATAAACTCCTGGAAGGGTAATGCTTCATGCAGTGGAGCACTACCCCAGGTATAATGGAATTCCTATTGATTGAGACAAATAAAGCAGGACAGATGGAACTGCAGGGATTGTACAATAGGGATTAACCCTTTACAGCAGGATTACCCTTTACAGCAGGGTAAGCCAAAATGTACAAATAGGTCTTTATCATCTCTCGTATCTCTGAATTACTGCTGAGATAGCTCAGCTATTAATGGAATTCCCCAGTCAATGAAACTGCCCACATCCTGCAGAAAGGCTGTGCGGTTTCTGAAGATAAGAGCTCTGCAAACAAAGTGCTTACACTGCTCTCCCAGAAACACTCACACGTGGTGCAGTGCCCATGAGCTGCTCTCCTGCAGAAGCACCAGACCTACAAGTCATGCCCGGTGTTGTTTTTGCTCACCACTGGCAAAACAGTGAAGCAAACCTGATGTTTTCTGAATCTGCTGCAGTTACTGCAGTGTCGATTTCCAGAATTTTTGTGTTCATGGCAGATGGCCACACCACAGAGCAGACATGCAGTTCTGACTTGGTTAGACATTTGGAAACTTCACATATTATCAGTCTGCACACACTCTGATTGACTTGTTAGGCTAACAGACATGGAGCAATTGTGGACAAAGTGATGAAGACCTTAAATCTTCCTGAGCAAAATTTTCAGGAGTAAAAGAAGACGTGCCTAGAAAAATCACATGTAAGATAGCTCTTTTTGTGGTGATCAAGAAAATTAAAGCGAGGACAATTTTTACCCTTTCTCCCTCCATTCATTCCCAGTGGAAAGAGAAATGTAAGCTGTCACTTTTTCTCTTCAGGCAGGGAAGGCATACTTTTACCTAGGCTCAGCTGAAAAAATTCTCACTATCTTCCAGTTCGTGCATTTCCAGTTTTCAGCCTTTTGAGATACTCGGAGGATGCAACACGAATGTGGTATGATTGATAGGCTGATGGGACAGGGAGCCCAACATCCACTGGACAGGTGGGCACTCCACACACAGTACCTGAGTGAAGATAACTGCATAATGCCTGCTAATACTCTATCTCCTACTGCTGCACCCACAGCAATGAGAATAAAGCACTCAGAAATTGACAGGTGTGCATGACAACCAATGAAATGTGCGGTCTGTGCAGCAGCCTTAGACATGAAACAGTGAAGTGATCTTTTTCCTATTCACACTTGAATAAGTTGAGCTTCCTCCTGCAAATATCTGATTTACCTCAATTGTGATATGTTATTATCATCTCTTTTGTGATGCTGGGCTGCATTCCCACTTACCCACTCTTTATTATTTGTCTGCTTGATCCTGCTGATTCCATGCCACTTGCTCTGTGCTGTGTATGCTGTCAACGGTCTGAGCCAGTTGCTGTGATTATAGGCACAAATCCACCCCAGGCTTGCCCTCCTCTTCTCGCAAGTAACAGAAATGTTACTTTCCTTCAATTAGCTGAATGTTTGTTCTTCCTTGCATAAGGGGTCCACCCTCCTGGAAAACACTCATCAAGTCTGGTCATGTTGAAAAGGTACCTGGATGGAGCCTGACTAGCAGGGTGGTATTAACAGTTAAAGACTAGACTATTACTAAGAAATATGGCCCTGCTCCACATCTTTCTTTTTGTATTATCTGCCTAGGACTCACACCTTAAAAAATTAAGAACCTAACATTACTTTAACGAGTTACATACCAAAAACGTAAGTAAGGAATGATAAAGACTTTCAAGGTGAGATATGTTATCTGACAGGTAAATTTTTTATTAAACTCCATAATAGAAGCCTTCCTCATTGTATTTTGTGTAGAAATTATTTCTGTATTGTATTACATATACATAACATCAGTTTTGGCAAGTAAACTAAAATCTTTCTGGGCTGAAATTCTGTACACAAGATTTCAGATACGGAATTATTTTTATGCCAGGGGTTATACTTTTCTATTCTATTTGATTTAGTTCACTTTTTAAACCTTGTTAATTACTTTTTTTGGCACTACATGCAGCTTGACAAAACAACACTCTGCTCCAAACACAGCGATACTGGAATAATACAGAATTATGAGAAAGAGATATACGTAGGCAGTACCAAGGGAACTAGTTCTGTACTTAGTCAAGATCACCCTAGACAGTAGATAAGAGAAGGATGCAGACAACAGGCAGGGCTTTTATTATTAACATGAATTTTATTATATATTACCTTTATTACTCCCCAAATAATATTTAATATGTTTGTATTCTTGAGTGCAATAGCCATCTTTGCAATCTCTTCCCCCGCATCCTTCCCTGGAATCTTATCTCCCTGCCTTCAAATAAGTTCCAATATGGAACAGGCACATTACCTGCAACTGTGCAGAGATAAAAAAAAAAATAAAAAAAAAAAAATGTAATGCAAGAAAGCCTGTTGGGATGCTTCTGCTAGAGCCATCACCCACAACAGGAGGTAGGAGGTGCATTTCAGCTCTAATCTCTGTGTTTGCCTCTTACTGGAGCTGTGATGTAGATGTGCTTCACATTCTCACTTTGCTCATGGGACTTCCTGGCTCCGTCTCAGCCCATTCCTATTGCCTGGATCAGGGGCTATGGCTATCACAGTATCACAGAGTGGTTGAGGTGGGAAGGGACCTCTGGAGGGCATCTGGTCCATCCCCCAGCTCAAGCAGGGACATCCAGAGCAGGGTGCTCAGTCCCATGTCTAGGAGGGTTTTGAAGATCTCCAAGGAGGAGACCCCACAGCCTCTCTGGGCAGACTTACACAGCACAGAAGTGCAGCCTGGTGTTCAGAGGGAACCTCCTGTGCTCCAGTTTTTGCCCGTTGCCTCTTGACCTGTCACTGGGCATCACTGCAAAGAGCCTGTCTCTGTCCTCTTCACCCTCCCTTCAGGTATTTATAGACATGGATGAGACACTTCCAACATCTTGAGCCTTCTCTTCTCTCACATGAACAGTCCCAGCTCTCTCAGCCTTTCCTCATAGGAGAGATGCTCCAGACCCTTAATCATGTTTGTGGCCCTATGCTGGACTCTTTCCAGTATGTCCAGATCCCTCTTGTAATGAGGGGGGCCATAACTGGACACAGTACTTCAAGTGTGGCCTCACAAATGCCAAGCAGAGGGGAAGGATCGCCTCCTTTGACCTACCAGCAATACTTTGCCTAATGCACACAACAATACCTTTAGCTTTCTTTGCAAAAGGGGTACAGTACTGGCTCATGCTTAACTTCATGTTCGCCAGGCCTCCTTTTCTGCAGAGCTGATTTCTACTTGGGTGGCCCCCAGCATGCCCTGCTGCCTGGGGTTGTTCCTTCCCAGGTGCAGGACTTCGCACTTCTTCTTCGCAGGACTCCTGGCTGAACAGAGAATTGTGGCTCGAGCTTAGAAGAAAAAAGAGGGTTTATAATCTTTGGAAAAGTGGGCAGGCCACTAGGGAGGACTATAAGGATGTTACGAGGCTGTGCAGGGACAAAATTAGAAAAGCCAAAGCTCATCTGGAGCTCAATCTGGCTACTGCTGTTAAAGATAACAAAAAACGTTTTTATAAATATATCAACACAAAAAGGAGGACTAAGGAGAATCTCCATCCTTTACTGGATGCGGGGGGAAACTTAATTACAGGAGATGAGGAAAAGGTGGAGGTGCTTATAGCCTTCTTTTCCTCAGTCTTTAGCGGCAATACCGGTTGTTCTCTGGATACCCAGTTCCCTGAACTGGTGGAAGGGGATGGGGAGAGAGATGTGGCCCTCACTATCCATGAAGAAATGGTTGGTGACCTGGTACGGCACTTGGATGTGCACAAGTTGATGGGGCCGGATGGGATTCACCCAAGGGTACTGAGGGAACTGGCAGAGGTGCTGGCCAAGCCACTTACCATAATTTATCAACAGTCTTGGCTATCGGGGGAGGTCCCAGTTGACTGGCAGCTAGCAAATGTGACACCCATCTACAAGAAGGGCCGGAGGACTGACCCGGGAAACTACAGGCCTGTCAGTTTGACCTCAGTGCCAGGGAAGCTCATGAAGCAGATTATCTTGAGAATCATCACGCAGCACTTGCAGGGCAAGCCCGCAACCAGGCCCAGTCAGCATGGGTTTATGAAGGGCAGGTCCTGCTTGACGAACCTGATCTCCTTCTATGACAAAGTGACACTCTGGGTGGATGAGGGAAAGGCTGTGGATGTGGTCTACCTTGACTTCAGCAAGGCTTTTGACACCGTTTCCCACAGCATTCTCCTCAGGAAACTGGCTGCTCTTGGCTTGGACTGGCGCACGCTTTGTTGGGTTAGAAACTGGCTGGATAGCCGAGCCCAAAGAGTTGTGGTGAATGGAGTCAAATCCAGTTGGAGGCCAGTCACTAGTGGCATTCCCCAGGGCTCGGTGCTGGGGCCGGTCCTCTTCAATATCTTCATCAATGATCTGGATGAGGGCACTGAGTGCACTCTCAGTAAGTTTGCAGATGACACCAAGTTAGGTGCGTGTGTCGATCTGCTTGAGGGTAGGAAGGCTCTGCAGGAGGATCTGGATAGCCTGGACCAATGGGCTGAGGCCAACTGCCTGAAGTTCAACAAGGCCAAGTGCCGAGTCCTCCACCTGGGGCGCAATAACCCCAAGCAGAGCTACAGACTGGGAGATGAGTGGTTGGAGAGCTGCCAGGCAGAGAAGGACCTGGGAGTGATGGTTGATAGTCGGCTGAATATGAGCCAGCAGTGTGCTCAGGTGGCCAAGAAGGCCAACAGCATCCTGGCCTGTATAAGAAGCACTGTGGCCAGCAGGGCTAGGGAGGTGATCATCCCCCTGTAATCGGCTCTGGTGAGGCCGCACCTTGAATACTGTGTTCAGTTTTGGGCCCCTCGCTACAAGAAGGACATGGAGGTGCTTGAGCGAGTCCAGAGAAGGACGACGAAGCTGGTGAGGGGCCTGGAGAACAAGTCCTGTGAGGAGCAGCTGAGGGAGCTGGGCTTGTTCAGCCTGGAGAAAAGGAGGCTCAGGGGTGACCTTATCGCTCTCTACAGGTACCTTAAAGGAGGCTGTAGCGAAGTGGGATTGGTCTGTTCTCCCACGTGTCTGGTGACAGGACGAGGGGGAAAAGGCTTAAGTTGCGCCAGGGGAGTTTTAGGTTAGATGTTAGGAAGAACTTCTTCACCGAAAGGGTTGTTAGACATTGGAACAGGCTGCCCAGGGAAGTGGTGGAGTCACCATCCCTGGAGATCTTTAAAAGACATTTAGATGTAGAGCTTAGTGATATGGTTTAGTGGGGACTGTTAGTGTTAGGTCAGAGGTTGGACTCAATGATCTTGAGGTCTCTTCCAACCTAGAAATTCTGTGATTCTGTGATTCTTGTTGAACTTTATGAGATTCCTGCCAGCCCATTTCTCCAGCCTGTTGAGTGAGGTCCCTCTGGATGGCAGCTCAACCCTCTGGTAAGTCAGTTAGTCCTCCCAGTTTTGTGTCATCTACGAACTTGCTGAGGGTACACTCTGTCCCATCATCTAGGTCATTAATAATGATATTAAACAGGACTGGACTCAGTATTGACCCCTTGTTTCAGGCCTCCAACTCGACTTTTCACTGCTGATCACTACCATCTTATAATCCACCTCACTAGTACTTCAACAGCTCATCTAAGAGGATCTTAGGGGAGACAGTGTCAAAGGCTGCAGTCAAGTCCAGGAAGACAATATCCACTGCTCTCCCCTCATGCACCAGGCTAGTCATTTCAGCATAAAATTGTGAAATGTGTTCATTTGATTTGTGTTAGTATGGAACAATGCTAGGGCCGCATGATGAAATATAACCTTCTATTTAAGAAAAGCAGAGTGATTAGTGTACATAGTTCTTGTATCATACAAATGAAGGGTCCAGCAATTCATGTTAATAGAGGGTTTGAAGGGCAAACATTCAATGATCATATGGGGATTAGTGGGAAAGAGGGTTTTTTTTTTTTTTTTTTTTTTTTTTTTTTATGAAACTGCTGACTTTTGCATGGGACGCTGCCCAAGCCTCTGATATCCGGCAAAGAGATCCACCAAATAAGGAGAAAGGGGGAGTTGAAGAATGACTGAAGGACAAAGCCTGGGAGGAAGACTACGAGCCTTCAGCACAAGAGAGCCCCAGAGAGACCACCAGAGACTGATACGCATGCGTCCGGAGAGGGTTCAGATTCTGGGAACTAATTATAATAACCCTGCCTTTTCTAGGAATACTGATGAATATGTATTAGTCTAAGAGCATAAAAATCAGCCACCTGATGTATAGGTGTGCATCTTGGTGGAGCAGAGACTCCCAGTGCACCCAGCACTGTTTGCTTGCCTCTACTCGCTTAATAAATTACAAACTTTAATTTTAATCCTATATGGGACTCAGTCATTTATCACAAAAGCTTATCAGGTTGGTCAAATATTACTTTACCTTGCTGAATCCATGCTGACTGCTTCCAATTGGTTTCCAGTATTAGTTTTGTTGGCTTCCCAGAGACTGAGGTGAGTCTGACTGGCTTGTGGTTCTCTGGATCCTCCTTCCTCAAGATGTGGTGGGTCCTTTGGTGGTTAGGGCAATGCCTGGCCTGACTGCTTCCTACCTTGCTCATGGTGCTGTCTCCTACCAGCTTAATGAGTAGAATGAAAATATTTCTCAAGACATGGATTCGTGTCTGGCACCAAAGGTCAGATCATAAAACTTTCCCACTAAAGAGCATTTGTGATTTTTTTGAGATACCTGGAGCCAAATCTTCAGAGATACCTAGAAATTTAACTCTCAATGATTTCACTAGGGTTACACCCCTGGAAAAAGCCTGACCTGTGTGAACTGTCCAAACTCGCATCTTTAGCCTGGTTCAGGTTGAAAAGTTGAAACTGGATGTCCCAAGTCCTTCCCTAGTGATGTAGCCATTGGACTTCCATATGTTTAAAAAGAAAGATGTCTGAAGGGATATGAGTCTTGAAATGTTCATTTTAGTTTTCTTTTTACACACTATGACTGTAAAGTTATTAATATTACATTTTAATCAGTGATGTGTGATGAACCATAACCTCCTACTTACAGGCAATGACCCTTTGTGCTCTAATTAGCTAGATGCCTGCTCAATTTTTGATAGAGTTTTTTGTTTGTTTGTTTGTTTGTTTGTTTCTTCTTTTTAAAGCAGTATGCTACAAATGCAGAATATGGAACCAAAGGGAAAAGGAGAGATGGCAACCTGCCAACTCATAAATAAATAAATAAATCCTATAGCTTTTATACACTGAAGTCATTAACTATTATACAGCCTTAAAAAGTGTGTTCAAATCTCCCAGTGTGCTCTTAGTAGGGTCATGATTTGTTGGTGCCTGGGAGGCCAGAACAGTGCAGACTGACAGGTGTTTTGGTCAGGATAAAATATGACAGCTGTGCTCCCTCTCAAGAACTGGTACCAGTTCTGGATGATTTGCCAAATGAAGATCTCTTGGGAAGGTTTCAGTTTGACAGATAAATAGCCCATCCAAGAGTTTTCACTGCTAGGCCATCCAAGAGATTGCCCTATTTATGGCAGTTTGTGCAACCTACAGGCATTTTAATCAGCTTTATTGGCATTTTAACAGGCTGACTTTGCCTTTGGAATCATAGATACTGAGATCTGTAAACATCTTCAAAGTAGAATTCCCCTCCCTAAAAAAGGAAAACAGAAAACGCAGAGTCCTGCAAATTTCCCACTGAAACAAAATTATTCACAACTCACTGCCCCAAAGTAAATGACAGAAAAAAAAAAGAAAAAAAAAAGTAATGAGATTCTGCAAAGACCAAGAAATATATTACAACTTTAAATGTTCATGATGGATTAAGATTTAAACATTTAGTTCTGTAATGAAGTCTATTCCCATTTTACAAAGATGTAATCACAGGTTTTATCAAATCAGAGTGGTAATAGGTTTGAAGAGGGACGTGCAAGATACTCTCCAGGAGAATCAGTTGTTTTTTAATTCTGCGAATGAGGAAGATCCTAAGTCCCACAGAGTCTGAAAAAGATTTTCTATATTGATAATCTGATAAAGATCACCTAGGTTGCCTAGTGAGGGCAGGCTATTCATGATCTTAAGAGAGGCATCTCCCCCAAAACTCAGCCCAGAAGGGACAGCTGCTCGAAGCTCACCTCCCAGGCCCTGAGCCCTGCTTTGAACTGAGAAAAGAAAGTCCAGTTCAACACAGATCACTTATGAATTAGATTACAATAAGGTGATTTGTATGGGTTTTCAGAATGGTCAGTCATTCTCCCAGTTATGCTATTATCATCTGTCTCTTAAATTTGACACTGAATCAAAGGTGGAAAACTTCAAAAAAACATACAGCATCATTCAGTCTAGAAAGCAAACAATTCAACACCTAGCTGAAACCCACAACTAAGCAGCTAAGCGCACATAGTGTATTCTTCATGAAATGAAGCTCTCTCTTCTTACAGGAACTGGCATGATAATAAAAGAAAGATGATACTTCCAGTGACACAGGGCCATTTGCCATCATGTTGGGGCATTGATCTCTTGTTGGAAGAGGAAATTAACAGCTATAAAAGATTTTTTTTTAATTAAGAATTTCAAAGTAGAGGTTAGGCTTAAGCTTAATTCCTAAGTTTTCTGTGGAGAAACCCAAGTGAGGGTTTTTTCTTTGCTGATTCCATTTGAAATCATTGGTAGATGACCTTTAAGTAAATACAAATGTCTACTCCCAGGCAAGATCATATCAACTTCAGTGCATTAAACACCACAGCTAAGATCTTGATTTTTATTTTAGTGACTCATGGATTCTATATAATTGCTTACCTTGATTGTCACCTGAAAACTTGATGGACAAGGACTCTGTCACCTCCACCAAATCACTGATAAAGATATGAGGAAGAAATTCTTTACCCAGAGGGTGGTGAGTCACTGGAACAGGTTGCCCTGAGAAGGTGTGGATACCCCATCTCATGAGGTGTTCAGGGCCAGGCTGGATGTGGCCCTGGGCAACCCAATCTTGTGTGTGGCATCGCTGCCCATGACAAGGGGGTTGGAATTAAGTGGATCTTTAAGGTCCTTTCAAACCCAAGCCATTCTGTGATTCTACTTTAAACAGGAAACACCCCAGACAGAGACCATCAGTGCCCCACTTGTTAGCAGGCTCTGGGATGATATGGCTGTGGTGTAATTGCCTAAAGTAACTAGGAAAATAAAACTAGCATTCACATTTTAAAGAAAATGTGCAGCATTGAAGAGGCTTTCAGGGTAGGGTGTAGCTGCATTCATTTTTTGCTACCCTGAGCCAATGACCTGTCATGTTTAGACAAATGCTGTACTCTAGTGTCATTATAATATCATTGGGGGAGATACCGTCAGGGCAGATACCATCATGAGGGAATACACCATCCCAAGGACCTCCTGACCCCTGGGATCAGTCAATGGGCTGAACCTCTCTTCCCCCCCACTGGGATGCCTTTGGGTGACATTTGAACACTTGCTTATACTGTGTGTCTCTGTGGAAACTTAGAAATCTCTATAGAATCTTTGTGCCTTTTAACGCGTTAATTTCCAGGTTGTACACCCGTGTCTTTCATGCATGCTAGCTTGCTTTTGCAGACAGCAACTATCGCTGGCAATCCAAAGAACCTGTGTGCCTGCTGCTGTAATAAATTGAACTAAATTGCATTGTTCCGAGCCGTGATAGTTCTCATTGAACACGACTAGAGTAAGGGCAGTTATGCTTTATTGGTGAATCCGTGACCATGGTAGTTCAGTGCTCTGAATCTGAAAAGACCCATATCAGTTAATACATTATTGGTGAATCTGTGACTGTGATAGTGCAGTACCCTGAATCCAACCGGACCCATAACGGTTAATCGGCTACACCCCTTAACGTGACAATGGCCCATTGAGCACAGCCCTCTAAGTCCCATCATCCAACCAGTATTTACCCATCCTGTTGTCTGTCCATCCAAACAATCATGGCCCATGTTGGATGTGAGAATAACAACAGTGCCAGGAGCCTTGCTACATACCAGGTACATGACACCCACTTGTCTCCCACCATCCACAAACCAGTCATGTCTTCCCAGGAGGACAAGAGGTTGGTCAGGTGTGATTTCCCCCCATGCTGATAGCTTCCAGTCACCTTCTCCTCCATGTGTTCCATGATCTTCCTTTTTGCCTTTTTGAAAAATGAGTGCAAAACATTCATTTCTTTGGTCTCTGGGGACCTCCCTGCATCTCCACAGCCTCCCAGAGGTTATAGGGGCATCACCCTACATGGACATCAGCCACTTCTCACCACCCTCAGGTACAGCCCATCTTGTTCTCTTGGCCCATGGATCAAGTTGTTTCACATCTCGCTGACTTCTTGCTAACCCACTGCTGGTTATTTCTGTCCTTTACCTGTCTCTCCAAGTGTAGAGGTCTGGGTGAGAATGGCCAAAGCACAGGCAGTGTTCAGTACCTCTGCCTTCTGTGCCTGCTGCCATGCTAAATCAATTAACATATCAATCACAGAATTGGTAACTTAGCTACAGAACAAATGAGACCACTGATTGTTTACTTCTCCCTCATAAAAATAGAGGTTAATAATTAATAAAATATTTCTTAATTAAGAAAATGCTGCTTTTGGAGAGGAAGTGTGTTAGTCTCTTCATTAGAAGTAGCTATACATTAATCGTATAAACATACCCACTAAAAACAAGAAATGAAGCAGATAAATCCAATGAAATTTTGAAGAGTTTTTATCTTCAGTTTACTCTGCTTTGCAACATCTGGGAAATTATTCCTCAGCTTGTCATATGCTCACTGAGCTGTGACTACTCCATTGTGGAGTGAACCTGTCTGATCCTGGCAGGAGCCATTGAATCTGTGCACACGAAAAGCACTGCTTCAGATACATAGATATCATTTTATTAGCTTCTCACTTCAGAAAATAGCTGATATCTAGTTTGGCTGAGTGAAGTGAGATTATTTCTGAACTGACTTCAGTCATCTTCCTTGTACAATGACAGGTGCATCGCTTCATATGAGGCTGGGTAATCAGTCAGTTCAGACTCAAAATTAAAACCATCTTGCAAGCACATCTGGAGCTTGCATTGCCAATATTCTGGAGTTGGAAGCTTTCACTGGTCTGGAGAATTTTTGCCTTTCTGTTCAAATCTTGATTGAATAGTAAGTGGTAAAATCAAGGGGTTTTGAAGAGAACAGATCAATTAACTTTCCTTTTTTAAAAAAGCAAACAAACAAACAAACAAAAAACAAACAAACAAACAAACAAACAAACAAAAAAAGAATTTGTTAGCCATTGTTAGCATATAAACCTCCTAATTTATAAAGTCCTTCTTGTAAAATGAAACCAACACACTTTTAAATGGAAAATCAACCTTCATATACATAGGAAATTTGTGACTTCATCTTACATAATTCAAGTGACTTTTTTGAATATCAATTTCTCAATTTTGTAAATGTTTTCAGACTTGCAGGCTAGAAGTATTTTCAATGTCATTCTGGCATGACAGATTCAAAGTAATTGAATCTGGTGCAAATGACTGTTACCATGATGCTACATTTGGCATGATGTCAGCGCTATCTTGTCTGCCTGAAATAGCTCCTGATCTTCAGATTAGATTAGTTGTATCTTATTTTTGATAGGATTGCCTTCAATGCACAATCTACCATGTACAATCCAACAAACATTTTATAAATATTAATCTCATCTTTTCTTTTTTAAGGGCACAAAACTGCTTGTTTAAAGTATATAAGGATATAACACAAACTTATGTAAATGTAATGAGGTAATATTGATTTATGTAGTTGTTTTGAAATATCAAAAAACATTTTGCCTCTAGCACTTTCCACTTGTTCTGAAAAACCAGCATTTCCAAACAAACATCCAGTTATAGATACCAGAGAAAAAATGATCTTGCAACCATTTTTCCAATGTGCTTCCACTCGCATGTTCACCTCCAGCTTAAGTGCTGTACTTTCTTGTGTTTACTTGGTAAGAAAATAGAGAAGAAAATCTAACTATATAGAATTACCTAGAATATCTAGAAATAGATCATTTGGATGTTCTAAAATGTACAGAACAACAGTACTACGTAGACGGGAAAGGGAAAGGGAAAGGGAAAGGGAAAGGGAAAGGGAAAGGGAAAGGGAAAGGGAAAGGGAAAGGGAAAGGGAAAGGGAAAAGGAAAGGGAA
>CM021763.1:78257545-78275520 GCA_011075105.1 Heteronetta atricapilla | reverse complement strand
AAAGAAAGAAAGAAAGAAAGAAAGAAAGAAAGAAAGAAAGAAAGAAAGAAAGAAAGAAAGAAAGAAAGAAAGAAAGAAAGAGAAGGACTCATAAGCAGATGCTATTTTGAAGTATTCTTGAGTGGTGTAGACTCCACTGCCAAGCATTGAGATGTCCTGTCAGTGCCAGAAAACAGGGAAGAATTATACAGTCCTGGGCAGACAGAGGGGAGCAGCATTAATGTCTTTAGCCCTTCTGCAGGCTCTTTACAAAAGCCTGGAGGACCACCTTGACTTCCACAAGTGCCACTTCATCACTGCTTGCCAACTCCATGGCAGCTGAGTTCCAAAGGTCAAAATGATGGGAGGCAGTGTAAACAGGCTTCCTATATCATTTTGGCTTTTGTCACTTTTTCAGTTCACTGAGCATCCCTCAATCCTCCTATGAGATTATAAAGGAGTTTGAGCTCTTTTCTTTGTTCTTATTTTTTTATACAATGGCCACAGATCCTCTGCATATTCAATAATCCCATTTTTCCAGTTGTTTAATGCTTTCTTTGTAAAAATCCTCTATGTCTCTAATAATTGGCTTAGTATTTAAATCTTTATTTAAGAGAGAATGACCTTAATATATAGATTTTACATCACTTTTGTTTTTGACAGTGGTGTGAAAGTTAATACCTGCTCAAGCTTTAAGCACTATTTTTATGTAATAAATACAGGGATATAAATAAAAATAAAACAAGCTATCATCTCTCACCTCAAAACAAAACAGAATTTAGTCAATACCAAGCTTGTATTTCCTGAAATGCCAGAATTCCTGAAGCAGTAAGATTCCTGAAGCTTTAAGCACAGAAACAAAGAAAATGCATCTATACATGTAATAGCACTGTGATCTCAGTATCCTCTCTATATTTTCCCTAATACAACCTGCTATCTTCTTTGCTTCTTTGACCACCATGGCACATTGAGCAGATGTTCTTATTGAGCTTTCCCTTGTGAGGCACAGGTCCTTCTCTGCTGTGATTACAGCTAATTTATAACCTATCAAGGTATATGAAAAATTTAGATGCTTCCTCCCAATGATAAGAGAGGTTCCAGAAGTTATGCCTTTGAAATTCTAGTGAGATCAGAACTGGGACTTTCTGATATTTCAGTACCACATTGCCAGCAGGTGTTTAATGTTTTCATATATGCCATTTGGCCTCACAAAACCAGCAGGCTTACACTTTGCTGTTCTAATTTCATAGACATAGTTTGTTTTTCTTAAATTTCTCAAGGTCAGTCATTCTCCCATAGGATCTGTTCAATCTAGACTGACATCACCTCCTTACCTATCTACAGAAAGAAACTAAAACTGAGACATTTAAAGTGCTGTCAGTCTTGTAAATAAGTTTAAAGTCATTTTAAAGGAAAAAAAAAAAAAAAAAAAAAAAGTTAAGTTTTTCAACTGAATCATGGATATATTCAAGTCCAGCTACCTGAAAAAGCAGTGGAAAATATAGTATGAGGCATATAGTGCCATGTAGGATTCCTCTAGATTTACGACGGGAAAAAGTTGTAGTTATGAAATACATAGTCACCTCCATGAAAACAGACAGTTATAAGAAAGTGGTTTTATTTTTAAAAAAAAAAAAAAAAAAAAAAAAAGACATGATTTTGTTATTAGTTCTGATTTAAAACATGAGCATGTGCTTTGAATCAGCATGTGGAAGAAGGACTCCCAGAAATGGTCTCAGGAGATGAACCAAGGATTCAGAAGATAGAAGATGGCCCACAGGAAGTGATGGGCATTCTCAGAAATCTTAGAAGATCTGGAAAGGATTTCTTGGCTGGCAGATTTAGCATATCATGCACAGTAGGGAAAGAGTTTGAGAATGGTACTCAGTGAAAGCTGAATTAGCGCACAGTGTCTTATGAAAAAGCATTCCCCTGCTTCACAGACCTTTCACTTCCCATATCCACTCAGTGGTTCAGTAGTTGGTACTTTGGTCTTGGCTACAAGTAAAAAAAAAAAAAAAAAAAAAAAAAAAAAAAAGTCAAGTTCCCCTTGTGCGTGTGCATGATGAACCACTGTGCTGTAACTGGAACTCTGTCCTCCTTGCCATATCCATTCCATGCTGCATAAATAATTAAACATCCACCAAGATGAACACTAGCACTCAGATTCCTCACCCAAATCCCAGGTGAGTCAGACAAGTTTTCTCTTTCTCAATAACATCCAATATAACTGGAAAAGGGAGGCAAATTCACATCTGGCTGTATGCCACGTGGATGGGTTCAACTGGATTTATCAACACATTGTGTGATTATTCTGTCAGTATAATTCTTTTTCCATAAAATGATGTTAGTGAGAACAGTCAGGTGACTGTGTCAGTGGTGGTGAGAACGCTTGCCTGGGAGCTGTGAAAGCTTAATTATTTATTCAAAGCAGTAGTTTCAATAAGAGACCTGAGATGACTCCTCTCCCTTCTTTTCCCTCTCCCTCCAAAGTACCTTACAGACATTAATTAGGCAAATGCAGGATCATGTCCCTCAGGAAATAGGAGTATTGCACTTGAGTGTTTGCTCCAACCCAGCAGCGCTTAGGTAAAAGGGCATCTTCATCAGTTGACTTTAACCTGCTTTTCATTTCTTATTTTTGTAACAAATGTTAGCAGTGATTTTTTTTTTTAGTTTTTATTTTTTTGTAGGGTGGAGCTGTTTTCTCCAGAAAAAATGGGACAAATTATGGTTCCATTCACCATTACTGATTTTTTCCTCACATACCCAACTCAGAAGTCATATTTAACTCTGCATGGCTCATTTGTCTTCCAGCCTTCCCCATTAAACTAGAACAATTGGCTTCAGAATTAGTAGTTAAAATTAAAATCGTCTAACATATCTGCTATACAATTTACAATCAAAAATAATTTTAACCGACGCAGGGCAGCCAAACAGAACACTTATTTAGATCAAGAGCATAGGACAATTGGTGGATGCTGTAAGTTCAGCTGGTAATGTATAGGTGAAAATTGGGCACAAGTGTTAAAACCTTTGCAAGCAATTGCAAAGCCGGATTCCAGGAACCGCAGAAAAGGTCATGGATAACGCTTGTGAAAAACCATGCAAATGTTAAAGACCATTTTTAACTGTGCTGTACAAGAAGTGCTTTTTCTGTTCCACTTGGACACAAAATGTTAGCAAAGTGTCAGTGGATATATGTGTGTTCAGTACTTTCAGTAATATTCAATCTGAAATAAACCTATTTTATTTCTGGAAAACTTCAGCATTGTATCAAAAAAGGACCTTACCACATTGGAGGGAAATCAGACAGTGCAGAAGGAAATGATCTGGGAAAGTGACTAGGAGAGATTAAGGCTGGAGATACAGTGAGACTCTATATATATTTGCTGTGAATGTATGTCCTAAGAGGAAGAGGAGTAGCTACTTAAATGGAATGAAACAGAGAAAAGGAAATGTCAGGAAAATCAACTCTGATAGTTAAATTTGTCTGTCTGCTTACTTTTTCAGCGTGTCCTTCAGGGTGAACCTAAGCCAGCACCTGAACTTGGAAAAGTAATTTATTCATTACTGTTCAACGCAAAGCAGAAGCTTAACCATGGCTTGGAATTTCTCACAGGACTTTCTCACATGGGAGTGCTTCAGGCACTGGTACAACACACTTGTTAAAGGGAAATTATGGATCTTGTTCAACCTTACATCTTCCCAGGCATTGTCCACCCACAGAGTATGTCCACGGCAGTGACGTGTGCAGTGCTGCAATAGCTACACTATTTCAGATTAAGCCAGTTCAGATGTTGGAAACAATCTGAACATGGATCTCCCTCCAAAGTATAATCACCTTCACAATTTAGAGATTGCTTAGGTAGCTTTTTGATGGTTAACAATGACTACCTCAACTAACAATGACTAACAATGTCTATTTACCCATTACTAAGACGAACTAGCTCAATGAACATTTCCATTGTACTGCAGTGTGACTACACCTTCATAGATACAGGTGCAAAAAGCAGTACTTAATTTTACTAATTGCAAATAAGGACCTTCAGCTTTCAGAGATCTTCCCTAGCCTCATACTTCCTCTTGAATTTTTTGCAATGCACTGTCATAAAAATCACATCCACCAACATCCATCAGAAAAGTCATGGAACAGGAAATTCTGCTGAATGGTAGCAGACATACAGCAATGTATTCTATGCATTCACCAAGAAAAATCATCTTCAGGCAATGGTATCAGCTGAGGAAATACCATTCCCATTAGGAAGATCTATGAGCATTCAGTCCTCTTTTGATTCTTCCTTTTTAAAACCAAGTAACTCTTAATTTCTTACCTGCAGTCCTTAAGTTTCTCTTAATACAAGGCCAAATATTTTCAGAAGAACAAATATTTTCAGATATGCATAGACATTGGACATTTTTAAATTAATGTGCAAATTTCACAGGAAATATTCTTGAAAAGTGCATTCAACTATTAAGTCCATTTGTTGGAAAATTTATTCAGACTAGGTTTGTCTTATTCTGTGAAGTTACTAGGTCTGCTTGTGAAATAGTCTCTTGGCATTAATACACTTTTCAGAATACGTATCCAGAAAGAAAGGTAATTCTCATTAAACAAGGTGAATTTGAAAACCTGGCACCAAAAATATAACTTTTTTATAAGCTTAAATTGCGTAATATTTATCAGGTATTCAAAAATCACAAGAACAGTTTGCCCATTGCTTTAAAAAGAAAAGAAAAAAAATCAATAATATATTAATAGGGGATATTTTATTCAGTCTTAGATGGCTAAAGCAAGATCCGAATAAACACAGAATGTGCCTAAACTAAAATACACATTAAATGAAGGTAGGTAGGTACAAAAGTAGATGTCCTGGATGCCTAATTCTATTTTCTCATACCACCATGCTCAGGCCAATACCTCATTCTGGCTCTCTGTTGCCTAGTTTAAATAGCCTGAAAGATACTTCTCTGGATCCCACAACAGAACATATCATTGCCTCTATTTAGGGTGCATTTCACCTGATGTATATCCTCAGGTTTCTACTTAGCAGCAAAACCACTGAATTCTAACTTTACTGTGAATCAGCATAAAGCTATGAATAGATAGGTATACTTTCTGGCATGTTCTATGTTGTACCTTTGTAACTGTTCTGTAGAAGAAAAGTTTCTTCAGAGGTATAAATTTAGTTCTTAATAAAGAAATAGTTACATAAATCTGCAGGGAATACAGAAATTTTAGATGTTTAAATGTACTGAATGTTTTCCTTGCTTGGAATCTGATCTGCCTGTGAACTTCAATAACCCTGCTGCCATCCAGCATCTCATAAACACTTCATTGTTAAACAATATAATTTTCTGGGCCTCGGAAACTAAAATTAATAAACAACTTCCTTGGCAAACTAGGACTATTTTTTTTTCATTAAACTTCTTCCCTTAAAGTTCTTAATATTGGAAAGCTGCCACAAAGATCAGTAAGTATTCTGCCTAAGGAAGGCAGGACAAATCCTTTTTATTTTATTGTTATATTAAAGGAACACAGAGAATCCCAAATTCAATATCCAGAAACCTACTTCTTTCAAACTAAGTTTCTTTCCAGAGGATTGCATGGAATCCACTGCATGGATCGGAAGTCTGTTGATACAAAGCAAATAACACAATTTAAATGACATCATGAAGTACTTTAAAGTAAGGTAAGGTTGCCTTCATTGTTCATCCCTGTTCTAAGTGTTTACTGTTACCAGGAAATATTTCCACCCCTGGAAAGAAGCATAATTCATTTTGCAAATTACTCCAGTAATGCCCTCCTGTTGCAAAGGTGCCCACAGAAAATGTTCAGAGGGCTGAAAAAGCATCTTATTTAATCTATTTTGGTATTACCCAACAAAATCATGCCCGAAGAATTGGATACAAAGATATGGTTAGCTCCATCTGAAAATTAGTATATGACACAGGAAAGACTACAGAATTTTGTTTATTGACTATAGAATGTTTGAAATAATTCTTTAGTTGTGAGGACAGAAATATTGTCAGATATAAAAAAAGACGTACACACATATGTATATATAACTATTTAAAAAAAAAAAATATAACACACTACAAATTAATCGAAAGCAAAAATTACTTCTAGGTATTTTTTTAGGAGTGAAAAATATTTGTGAAGCTATGAAAACATCACTGTGACTATTCACTGCACTTTTGGACATAAAATGGTATTACTTTTTTTTTTTTTTTTTTTTTTTTTAATAAAAGCGGTTATTATAGCTTATCCTAGTTGGTCAGTTAAGCCGGTTATTTGCCTACTGCTTGTGGTAAATGGCTAGTGGTTAAGCTTGAAAAGAGCAAAGGCTCTGAAGATAGGAAACCTTTTTCAAATACCTTGATCCTCTTTATAGATCAGGGTAAGGTTCCTATGATTAGAGTTCTGCAGAGTTATACCCTGAATTGCTATTTTATTTTAAATCCTCTACAAAAGATACAATTCCTCTATTCTTTCTGTCTGATGGCCTTCATCAGATCTTTTTCTTTTCCCATTTTTCATGTGTTTATCTCAGCTTCCTTTCTTCTATTTCCTCTACAAAGGCCAATAATGCACCTTTCACTTTAGATCTACCCTTGTGTTGCTAAGAATATATTTGTATTTGTATTTGCATTTGTTGCAAAAGTATGAGGAATGCTGGGTTGAACTGAAAAGCTGTTACTTTGTAAGGCTTGATTTTTAGTAATATGATGTAGCTGACAACTATAAAACTTTGGCATTCCAAAAACATTTGCCTCTCCTCATATGAATGGCTTCATAGATTATTACTTGGACTTCAGGCAGGTGGAGTTAATTTCAGCTCTGGTGAATAAGATTTTCTCCTATTTAAATTGTCTTAAATAACCATCCTAATTTTAAAAGAGAAAAAAAAAAAAAAAAAAAAAACACCAAAAAAGAAACAACTGTGAATCTGGTCTCTTCAAGACTGTTTCTAGCTAAGTTCAAAAGATGCATTTCACATGAAAAGTTAAATCAACATTTCCTTATTATATTGTTTTTCCACCTACAGTAACTGCATATTCTCAGTCCTCCTAAAAAGAGATCAAAGTCATCATATTTTTATAACTTGATGAATATTTTCCACATTGAATCATGCAACAAATGAAAAGTAAGTCTGTAACAGTCTGTAAAATCAGGTTGAAAATACACTCCAATGTACAAATGCTTCACTTCTAAATATTTAAAATGATTAAGTTTTTGGCAGCCCTATCTTCTGTGCTTATATGTGTAATATATTTACACTGACAGAGCTTCCACTTCAGAATGCTCCAGCCAGATAGGAATCAAAAGACAGAATCATCAATGATTCACCAAGTCTTGTCATAAGTTAGAGAATGTTTTTGTTCCTTGTGGCTATTTCTCCAAGGACAAGTAAACAGGAAATGAGAATAGTTATATCCAGCGTTCCCTTTTGTGTTAGTAAGTACAGCTACACTGACAAAGTTCTTTACAGAGGACTAGCAAATTATCTGTGTGGGCATACACTATTGAAATAACAAGTTCAGTTTCTAACACTTTGAAAAAATATTATACTATGAGATCCATATGTACAGGTGAAAATACTGTTATTGAAAAGGGATATTCTAATACAACAAAACAGCAGGACTTAAAATTTCCTGCAGGGTATGATTTAATAGACCCAAAAGACAGAGTGAGTACTTTTTTTGTAGAGAAACGTGTAATTCATAACTTTCCAGTAGCACCACACATAACTTCTACAGGCTGTTGTGCATGACAGCTGATACTGAATTGCCTGAAAAGCCCAACAAGTCATTGTTACACTATTACCCCAGAACAGTTGCCTATACAAACTGCCCCAAGACAATTTTTAAAGCAGAGAAACAAATGCCTGTCACGTTCTTCTCTTTCACCAGCTTGTGAGACTATCAATCAAACTGTTTGGGGAAAATGTTCTTTGACAGCAAGGACACAAAAATATCAGATTATAATCAGAAGTAAAGTGTTTTTTTTTTTTTTTTTTTTTTTTTTTTTTTTTTTTTAAATATACAAATGGTAAAACCTCTCAAATAGCTTTACCTCTCAGAAAATACATATTTTTAAATTTGAACACCTCTTGCTTGAGGCATGTCTCATAAGCAGTACTTAAATCCAAAAGTGATAGTGGAGAAATGTGTGGTTATTGACAGACATCCTTGCTATTACTGGAGCCAGGGAGCTATAATCAAGATGATCCTTATTAAAATAAACTAATGAGATTTGACAGAATATGAATTTAAGCCTAAATACCAACAATGTCATACTGTCAGCAAATGAAATATATTAACTGAAATCTGCTGCATTTGATTTAAGGCCCTATCATGCAAAATGAGAAAAGAGGTCACACTGGACCTTCAGGGAATCTGTTCCTACAGAAATTTTAATTTTGTTCACAACCCCTGGGAAGCAAAAATAATGAATTGTCTTGCTCAGAGATGTAACAAGTGTACCAGTCACACATTGACAGCATTACAGTTCATACTACCTCATCTACCTACACAAAATATTCAGCTAAAATAGCAACAATAATTGGGACTAGATAGTATGCTCCTTTATTCACACTAGAAATCCCACTTCAATGGAACTGCCAATCTGAGCAAGTGTTAATAATTGCCCAGAATAAGTGGCATGCCATTTCTGCCTCTTGTTTCAGTAAAATGCAGAAGGAGTGGGTTTTATATGTTTTAAGTGTAATACAGTAGCTCCTTACATAACATGGAGGCAGTAAAATGGAAAAGAGAGAGTCATACATTCTTTAAAAAGGACTTTTTGGGTCAGTTACTGAGTGGGACTTCTAAATGTAGACTTCTGAGCCTGTGCATTTTTGGATGACAAAAACATTCACCCATCCAAACCTCAGAATGCATCTGCAAATCCAGGCAATGATATGTGCAAACAAAAAGATAGCCAAAACTCTGCAACACAGTTTCAGTCACAGATACTCCAAGGCTAGATGGCCTCTGATCATGAGAAAGCCAGCTTGAAAGCTCATCTCTCTGCCTCTGGACTGCTGCTGGTCTTTTGCCCTGTTGTCCAGAGGCAAATGCAATCGTCTGTATCCACCGCTTGTTTGACAGCCAAGTGGCTGTGTCTCCTGGCTCATGGATGGACTTCACGATCTGAACCCTTCCAATGCTGAATTTTTCAGAGGCACAGGTACTCTATTATCTGAGGACAAGTACAATTTCCTGCATTTCTAAATGTCTCAGAAAACACCGTTCAGTACAAGACACTCTTTGCAAAGTGTCAGCTCCTGCAGCACAATGTGGCAGCACTTCCTGGCCCAGAATTGCAGAAAGTGTCACAACACGGAAAGGACTATACACCAGTTATCTAAGCTCACTAGCATACTCTCTACCTGCAGAGGAGACACTTCATAATACACCACTGGAATGCTAAGCTGTCTCACTGTAGACCAGTGCATCTGACTGGTTACAATCTGTACTCTTCAGTGGACGTCTTGGAGAGTGGCCAAAATCTAACCACTTCAGTTCTGATGATTTGGGAAGATATGCAACAATGAGCAAAAAAGAAATAATATTGCTACAGGGATGGACTGCCTAGTGGTTGGCTAATAAAAAGTGTTTTTTGCTGTCTGAATGGTTTGAAAGATGACAGCACAGTCAGGAGTGGCACTTCAGCTCTGCAACGTTTTGTTGACTTTGGTCCAATTGAGTGCGAACTGGTTTTGCCTTCTGTGTGATAAGGCCAGTCCTCTGCCTCAGTTCTTTTAGTTCTGACAACACCACAACTGCCTGAAATCACCTCTTTCATGACATCAGATAGCAAAGATCAGTCATATGCACATGGAATGAAAAAATGTTATCCAATCTATGGCAGAATATCTGTGATCTTTTTGGCATGATACAGTTCTCATGCATAGAGATATCCTTGACTTTCCAACAGTCACAGTGGACATTCATTGACTATTTCTGTGAGTCAACTGACATTGCAACCATATGCACTAGTTTTGCTAAATGTGTGTGACAAAAGCAAAGCAAGTACTGTGTAAGAACTGATGATATATATATATATTCATTTTAATGGCCATCTAATAGAGCAGCATTTAAGACAACTTAACTGATAGATTAAAGATTGTCTTATCCGCTACTGAATTTGCAGTCCAAAGATTACCTCATATATTTTTCTTTTTAATTCCTAAGACATATTTCAAAGGTTGTTTTTCATTTATCTAATGAAATAAAATTTGTTTCTTTCTGGGGTGTGCAGTGCACCAGCATTTGTGAGACCTCTGAGATCTGCAAGACCTATTGTGTGACTGAAAAGTATTCTACTTGCTAAGTTTCATGCTGATAGGAGATAGTTTCCTGCCTCTGTTTATACACAACATTCCATCTTCCTTCTTGTCTTCCATTTTTTCTTTCTGCTTCCTTTGTTTCTTGATCATAACCTATTTCCATTTCACCATTTCATCTTCAGCACCTCTGAGGAAAACAGAAATAATTAAGAACAAAACATATAGAGCTCACAGAAGAAGAAATTAAAAAAATACAGCTGATCTGGTGTGTCGAAGAGGCGCAACTACATGTGAGATACAGTATTACCATTAAAACATTTTCCAGAAAGTCCTGGAGCTGGCCCAAATTTATAATAAAACCAATCAAATTCCAAAGAACACAGATCAGAAGACAAGATCAATGAATATTCTGGGGGGAAATATGTAAAGATTTTGTGATGAAGTGCTTAGTCAGAAGTATATTTATTATATGAAAATGATTCTCCTGATGCTATCAGGCAAAATGAATACCATGCAAATTCCTTTTAAGGAGTCTGTATATCTATCTCTAGAGAAATTAATGCTAAAAGTGACATTATCTGTATGTTTTCATCAACTTTATTTGATGCTCCATTTATTAATGAGTAAAAATGATAATATTGTAAAAGTGAAGCATTATGTATCTACAACTATTAAACAACTATGAATGTCCAAACCTTAGTCTCATTAAAATCTGACAATTAGTCCGAAGAAAAAAACCTCATACAGGAAAAAGCTTAACTTTTAAAAAGAAAGACAAAACACTGTAAGGCTGAGAAACTATAAATAATCTCAAATGGAAATCTGGCTGTTCAACTGGCATAAGAACATTTCCTTCATTTTTAGTCTGTTTTGAAAACTAAGGCTTTAATCTATTACCTTTTGCTTACATTTTTATTTTTTTATGCATGTTGCTTTATTTCTCTTCCAGTTTGTATTTCTCTTTAGCATTTTTTATTTCTTTTAATAAGAGTTTTTCAAGAACATGTAGGATTTATTTTAAAATGAGCAATGAGCATGTTCTCCTTTTTTTTTTTTTTTTTTTTCCCCTGTAGATTTCTGTAGCTTTATGCTGGTGAGTCACTGAGTCCAACCTGTTGAATTTTCCATACAGAGGAAGTGCATAACCTACATTTTTCACCACATTAGCTTTTGCCTTGTATCTTTTTCTGCAGTTGGATCAAGTGTGCTTCTTTTTTGCTGTCAAGCAGACTCCTTAGCAGCTTTCTCTTTCTTCTGGGTTAAGACTGAACACTCCTTTTTATGTGAATATATTATTAAAAGATAATCAATGTTAAGCTAAAACTGCAGAGTTACAACAGCTAGTGTTGAACTCGACAAGAACTGAGGACAATAGCTAAGGTAAACAGGATTTTTTTAAGCACATAAAGATCATGTAAATCTTGTCAGGTTACTCCGCTGAGTATTTTAACATAGGATTATTTGCCAGAGCCCTGGAGTTTCAGCTAGCTGTTTATTATTCTTGAAAGAGTATGATTCACAGTTATTAAGACTGTCTAGCAAAAAGATCACTATCACATGAACTGGAAGGTGAGTGAATGACTGCAAACCAAAATAATGATGAATGGCAGTGAAGAGAGGCAGGGACGAGTGTGAGAACAGCAGTGTTTGAGGTGCCTTTGGAATTGTTATCATTTAGCAGCCCCATTACTGATCAAGAATATATGTGTAAGAAGAATGAAACTTGAAGAATATTATAAATAAACAAAATAGCACTAAGAACTAAGAAGAGTTGAATAAAAAGAGACAATAAATTTATTATGGGACAACTATCTTCATGCAGGAAGTTCATTAACCGTGTGTGCCCAGCACTAATTGCTAATACTTGTTTGGTTTTTGTTTGTTTGTTTGTTTGTTTTTGGCAAACCCTAAACAGGCTACATTCCAAAATAGAGGAACTCTGATTTTTGTCTCAGCTGTATATGTTGTGATGATTGTGCCCCTACACACTCCCAAAAGAAAAATACCAACTACTGTGAATTGAAAACTTACATGAAGAATTTCAGCATGCCAGGTGTTTCACATGTTCTAAAAGTGGGTAACTCAGCAGCTGATCAGCCCCAAATAAAGAAAGCTTAAAAAGTGATAACCCTGTTCAAAAAAGCAAACAAAAATATCCTGAAACTTCCTCTCTTGTTCTTTTGGTTTGTCAGAAGGTCTATGTTTTAGATGCTGTTTTCCCAGTGTAATTCTCCTCAGATCTTGAAAAATTGTAACTCGTGCCAGTGATGTTTTCCAAATTATTTTCAAAAGTGGCCCAATGCAGCATTAATTACAATATTTGCAGAAAATACCACCCTTGCATATATATTAAAAAAAAAAAAAAAAAAAATCTTTGGGACAATGATACTGACCATTTTTTTTAGAGTTGTTGCTGTGATCTGAGGTGCTAGGAATAATATTCAGTAGGACTATGAAGTTGCTTGTCATGACGCTCTTCCACAGTAAGGGCAAACATAATATCCGTTCATCTTATCTGGACTGGGTTTAAGTAAATAGCTTTCATTCTGCATGCTTTCATGAACAGATATTAGGGAAAAAAATAAAAATCTAAACTATGGTTATAAGAAAGGAAATGCAACATCCTTCACCAGCATTTTAGATATGATTTTGCAGTTACAATTCCCAAGGACGATGAATGTGCATGGAGCAGTGACTGACATGTGGAACTATTCTTCAGCTGGAGTTAGCTGAGTATCACTAAAAATCTCTACGGTATTTACACAGAAACATCATTATGAACATATGCAGATAAAGCCTCCAAATGTGACAGAACAATATGAAATATTTTTTTTTCCCTTGATAAGTAGTAATCAGATAAATACCTTTGAGACAGTGCACTGTTGCTCTTGCTTTTTTTTTTTTTTTTTTTTTTTTTTTTATTAATCCTAGATTCCTGTAATATCATGACCATCTTCTTGAGCCACACTTAGATTTAACATTATGCTTATTTGAACCTACATCTTTTCTCAAACTGATTGTAACATCTTGCATCTTGCTAGAGCTTAATACATGGAAACACTCATATTGGTCCCAAACAGTGTCTGTCTAGCCCAGTATCTTGCTCATCAGTACCAATTAGCGAGGGGCTGAAGGATGGCCATGAAAAAGACAGCAAGTTAAAAATGAGCTTTTCATTGATATTTCCTCCTGGTATCCAGCAACCAGCAGTTTAGGGACTTCCTCTGCCACAGATTGCTTCTCATTAAATAATCTACATTAGATTTTCAGCCATGCCTCTAGCTGTGATTATAAAGCCCCTAAAAAGCCAGTATAATATTGCATGCAGATTTCAGAGTTTAAAAAACAGTATAAAACAAATCAATGGAATTTTATGACGTAATTCACTTTTATTTCTATTTGTTCCAAATATGTGTACAGAGCTGATACATTTCACCAAACGTCTGGGGAAAAAAAAAAGCGTCCACCGTTTTGCACCCCCTTGGGGAGTGCTATAGACTCCCTAAGAAAGGAGCTGGGAGGAATTTGCTCATGCCACTATTTTCTTTCCATTTCCACGTCCACCAGAGGAAGAAGGAATAGATATTTCATATATGCTGCTGATGGGCTTTTTGCAGTACTCGAGCAGTTTTTCCTAAGCCTTTAGATACATGATAGTGGAGCAGCTCCGACCAAGATCAGCACACTGCCTCTATGATTTATGAAAAAACATGCTGCACTGATAACATTTAACACCATTCTCTTCACAAGTCCTCAAATGTGCCAAAATTATCATTAAGATATTCTGGCAGGCTTTATATTTGACTTCCTGGTGTTTTGTTCCCTTGCTGTTTGCACCAGCTTTACAATCAGAAATAACACAGCAAAAATCAATTCTAGTTCCCGTTCTGGGATGTTTGTTGTTTCTGTTTACCTCCATCTTCCCAAACACAAGCAGGGCCCCCGACATTTAGGCTCCCCAGGGTCCCTTCCAGCCCCGCAGCTGGCACAGCCCTTCCCAGCTTTTTTGGACTATGTTGACTATGAACGGCCCTGCTTCCCCATGGGCTGAGGCCACAGCCGGCCCCTCGCTCCGCCAAGGGCGTGTTTTCACTGCCTGCCCCATCAAAGCCCCCTCTGTTATGGGAATGCAAGGCCGTTTCCTCCAAGGCGGAGGCCGCTGGTGGGAGGCCGGGATCAGCAGGGCGGTGCACTGAGAAGAAACGTCCCTTTGTTTGGCTGGGACTACTACAGGCCACTGCTGCCCCCCCAGATGGCTCTCAGAGGGAAGCCCCCAAGCTCAGTGGCCCCTCCAGGTAGTGGAGCTGAAACCCAGACCTGGGCTTTTGCCCTGGCCCCCAGCCTTCGTCCTGGCCCATAGCCTCCGCCCTAGCACCATCACTGAGGGCGTGAGCACGGCCTGCATGGCACAAGGTGCTTGGCCACAGCCCTGGCTAGGCTGGGGCATGGTGTCTGCATACTGTTTTGAACAGCCACAAGCCAACACCTTCATATGTCTAGGATAATCCTGTTTATTATTATTATTATTGTTGTTATTCTTTAAATGGGGTCTGCCACAAAACTGGTGACAAGGCCTGGTGGGGCTGATGGCTTTGACACTAGGTTCTTACACCAGGCTTTGCTGGATTCAGGCATTTCCAAACTGAGGAGGGCAGATGAGCTGCCATCTGTGTTGGTGGTGCAGGCTGAGACTTTGACACTCGCAATGATAAAAGCTTAGCAGGGTCTAGGCTGACACACAGTTACACTCTTCCATTTAGCTCTTAAGAAAAGGGGTGGGCAGAGCATTGAAATGAATCTGCAAGACCAAGTTGCCTGGGTTACCCGTGTTCTCTAATTTAGGAGAATTTAAAGGTCGAGGAAATGGGCATATATTTCCTTCTGCTGTTGGGAGATCGGGCTATCAAGAACTGTGGCTTTTTTTTTTTTTTTTTTTTTTTTTCCAAGTGAGGAAGAACAGCTACCTTTGCTTTAATATAGATAATATTGTTTGTGCCCCAATTTGCTAAGCTGTACTATATCATAAATGTCGTTTTGTTTTTTTTCTCTCCCCACACCCCCTTTTTTTCTTATTTGTTTTAAATAATGGTCACATTTAGAGATAAATCAAATGCAACACCTTTTGTCTGCAGTTTTAAGATGCAAAGTTTCACATATATGCCTTACATGTGATTGGATTTGGGGGGTTAGAGCCAAATATTGTGCAGTTTTTAGCCTTTTTCAGGGGATTGTTTTCTTCCTGATGTGAAATGCACCATAATCCAGAGATTTCTGCTGCTGGAGGGACAGTTTGGCCCAAGGAGGTGTTTAGAAATTTGAATGTAAAGACCATCAGTCTCCTGACTGTAGGGTCATGTGTTGTGTGGTGCCAGCAACATGAGCAAGGCATGTTCTGTATTTGGGGTGTAATGAGAGAAGCAGGACTTATTTCCTGGATTAATAATTCAATTGGAAGTTGGGGGTAAAACATAAACACAACGGGATCCTGTTAGGTCCAGCTGTTTCCACCCCTGCATACCCCTGCCTTTCATGCATCACTTTCTCCCTGTCTGAAAACACGTTCCCACCCCCGGAGGTAATGGCAGGGTGGGGGCAAATAAGGAGCGGGGGGTGGGGGGGGCGAGAGGGGGGGAAAGGGGGGGACTGGGAGAGAGCAGAGGCAAGTGGTTAGAAGTATCACGTTTCTTAGGGTGTCACACACCCAAAATTCAATGACCCCTTCACGAGGAGCACCACTAACAACTTTTTTTTTTTTTTTTTTTTTTTTTTTTTTTTTTTTTTTAGCTCTGGACTTGTGTGCGTTGCCAGAGGCTTTTTTAGGTGCAGATCTGGAAGGGCAGGAGCTAAAAGGCAAGGACGAGACGTCAGGGCAGGGACCTGGAGGGACAGGACAGCGTGCTGGGACGCTCTGTCTGTGAGTGAGAGAGTGAGTGAGAGAGAGAGACCGCATGTTTGTTTTTTCCTCTCATTCCTGGGGTCTGAATGGAAAGCACGTTGAGCTGTAATTAAGACATCTTGGAGGCGTACTTAACTTATGACGTGTTGCTTTTCTTTTCCTCTCGGTGAGAAAGTGGCTCTCTCTTCCCTGAATCAGGTCCTCTGCCACCCAGAGCCACAAAGAGACACTCGGGACACAGGCACACACACGCACACGCTAACTTAAGGTGAGCACCATAAACTTCCTCTGCATTTCACTGTCCTCTGTTTCAAACTGTTGGAGAGTTCTGAGAGCATCTTGACTCGGGACCTCTGTGCAAGGTAAAGAAACTGTCGAACTTTGGGGAAGATTTTTACTCCTTTAATTCTTTTAAGTCAGATGGGGATGCAGTGAGCAATGACTGTACCATCAGCTGCGGGGCTGTACTGAAAGGATTTTCAAGCAATCTAATTTGGCAGCTAAGGTGGGGGGAGAGGGCGAAAGACGGATTGAAACTGGCTAACTTTGATGCATTTAAGTACTCTGTGTTACCAAAGGAGAGATCATGTTGCAACTGCAGATTCAGACTGAAATACAAAAGTTGTATACCTCTGTTCTACAGCTTCTTCCTATGGGATTATACATTTCTCAGAGATTTGTCTTTCTTGAAAGATTTCTCCACCCAGTTAGATGCTTTTAGAAGTTTTTAGGACATAAGAAAAGGAGGATGTTAGACTGAGTGAGAATCTCAAGGGCTGGAACTGAATTTCTGTAAAGTACAGACCATCCAGTTGGAAAGAAAAAAGATTTTGATAAGACATGATATATGTCATATTTTTTCTGCTTCTTGTCAGAGAAAGCTTGAACAGCATTTAGCACAGGTTTCTGTATCATCTCGACCCTCCAAGACAGTTAGATGGAAGAGCATTTTGAACATGTTAGCTGGTCCATCACTATGATAACTGTACCATTTTACTGTGTGTTTAATTGCTTTTTGGTCAAATACCTATAAAGGTGTCATGCAGAACGTTTGCCATAGCAAAATGGCTTGTGTTTCAGGTTTAGATGCAAAGGGTTGGAAAGCATTTGAAAGTTTGAATTGAGGGGATTTATTACTATTTATATGTCATTAGTAAGGGTGATTGGATCTTTCAGGGGAGAAAATGTTCCTAAATGTTGCTACATGATGTCATAAAACTGATATAACTCCTGCAGGAGGCTCTGGTAACCTGGCAATGTGTGCAAGAGAATCCTGTGGATTATTGACAGTGATGAGTTTGTATTAATGATTAGCAAGACTGTTTTAGTGCCTATGTGGGAAGAATCCCATTGTTTTGTTAGGAAAACGTTAAGAATATGTATGATGTGGCAGTTGAAAACCAAGGTGCAGTGAGTCTGTGTAACTATGGATACACATCCTCACAATAGACACTTTCTAGAGAGCGAGTATTTCCAGCACGTGGAAAATGCATCATAAACAGTAAAGTTATTATCAGCTCCTATGGACTGAGAACGAGGAGTCAGCAGTCTCATGCCAAAGAGTGTCACACAGAATGCCAAATCCTTGTGCTACAAAGGGACAGCTCATGCTTGGTTTTTCACATCTAATGGAGGCAGACCTTCAACTCCTGTAGAACATAGCTAAGTGGAGTTTCTCTGAATGTATTAGCTGAGAGACTCTAATCTGTACATATTTACCTGTATTAAAGTTATCAACAAGCAAAGAGGGGAAATGGGAAGAGAAGAGAAGAGAAGAGAAGAGAAGAGAAGAGAAGAGAAGAGAA
>CM021763.1:78243993-78256417 GCA_011075105.1 Heteronetta atricapilla | reverse complement strand
GGGGGGAGGAGGTGTGGGGGGATTCATTTTCGTATTACAAGCTGCTTCTGTTGCTTGTGAGGAAGTATTAGACATTCTGTCTCTGCTGTTAGTAACTGTAGCACACAGTACTTCACTTGAAAAGGTAGCTTGTAATATGTAGGTAACAAAATGTTCTTTGGGGTTAAAAAAAAAAAAAAAAAAAAGTCTGAATATACTTGGGATTTCAATCAATAGTGTTTAAGGAGGGTTAGAGGAAACAGCTGGCTAAACAAATATTAGGTGTAGAGTGGATGCGGTGGTATAAATTAATAATGCAGTTCTTTATCTGCTCTATGAATGGGAGGTTTTGTGAAGATAAGATGGCCTAAACACGGTCACTGTCTGCCCCCTACTGGATATTGCAAATCTTTCCAAATAATTTTCTTTAATTCTGAACATCTGGACCTAGTCCAGGTGCAATTTAACTAGAAGTGGTTAGTTTTATTTGTTTTTACCATTAAAAACTATCAGCTAACTTTTTTTTAAATATATTTTTATGGGAGGTTCTTTCTGCTTTTTTTAAATGTGTATTAGATCTGCTAAAACCCAGTTCAGCTTTTATTTAACATAATTTGTCACTAATATCTGTTTACAAGGAGTTGTTAAATCATTCAGTAACAAATTAACACTTAGCCTGACATACTGAGCTGTTATTGAAGAAAGTAAATGGATTTGTTTTGCACAAATATTGTGGCAGAAGAATCTATGTTTTGCAGTAAAGATTTCAAAATTCCTTTCAAAAGTCCTTTAGCATGTAGGATATGCTGTTGTGAAGCCCCCTTTTGTTTTGTCTCAGAATATTTTGTCAAGAATAGATACGGAAAAAGAAAATGTCAAATTATTTCTGATGGCTGAGGAAAGGTTATAAACCCTCTTCATGTTCTTTTTCTATGCATGTCATCTACCTCCACCTTCTTCAGATCTCTCAGACACTTATCTCTTGGAATATTCTTTCTCTTCATTAGAGAAAGGAAAGTTGCTTTCTGCTGCATTGCACTGTTTATTCAGTAGTAGATGTTCAGGTGCTGTCAATTCTCATAGCTCTAAAGCAGCTCAAAGCTTCTAGCAATGAAACTACATGATTTTAAACAGACATACATAGATCCATATGTATTTGGTAACTGTTCATTCTATGTGACCAGCTTACCTGCTCCCTCCTCATACGCTTTTCTGAAACTTCACCATCATCACAGCTCCCACTGCAGTCATCTCCTAGGCACCTAAAACAGCTATAGATCTATGGTTCTGGTGCTACATAATTTAAGTGCCACACTAGTTACTTCACTGTAGACATTAAAATACTTAGCAAAATCAAGCTCCCTGTGCTTCACTCCCTGCTTATTTTCATCACTGTCTGAACAGTAAATCAAATGGCAACACCACACTCAGCAGAACAAACAATTTCCATGTTATTCTCATTCATTTATCTTTGAAAGTGTACTTTGTTGTTGTTTGTTTCCTTTTAATTAGTACTACGGAGTGGAAATCTTGAACATGATCAATGGTTGTGAAAACAAACATTAAAAAAATGTATTAAGAAATCTCAGAGCTATATTCTGTCTGAAAATTCCACTGACTACTTCAAAAACTTTTCTCAGGAGTTAGACAAGATATTACCTTAGGAGGTTGTTAACATGATGCATGAGCTAATGGCTAAAGTGAGCAGGATCTCTGCCTTGCCACTAGTCAGGCAAAGCTTACAAATGAAGGGAAGGTAAAATTCCACAGCAGCAAATAGGCTAATTGATTTGATGTCATCCCACCTTTTGTTTTAGCTCTGACATGGAACTGTTAATCACAGGAGCTTGCTAAGGGGAATCAAGCCCAAACAGCATTGCTGTGAGCCTTTGTAAAGCTGCAGAGTCTCTCCCAGAACAAAGCTTTCCACTAGAGCCACCAGCACAGTATCACTGCCATTTCCCAGAGCATGGCACATCAGATGTTGTGGCAGAATCTACATCATTAATTGTCTGACATAACAGAAATGAAGTCATGACACCAGAAGAATGTGGCTGGATAGATGTCTCTTGCCTCAAAAAATGTCATCTTGTCATTTGTCTAGTACCAGAAGACCATTGTCTTGAGACAGCTTTCCAATAATATTTTTTTCTAATTACTTTAAATGCTTACAGTCTACAAGGAACATATGGGCAATGGAGACAGGTTAGATATGAAATGTGTTTGACAGAAATCTAAGTAGCAGAAAACAAATGCTTCAAAATATTCCTGAGGGAAAAGAAGGAAATGTTACTTAGAGTAGTTCAAATTTGGGTTTAATCACTTTTGGTCTGTACTTTCACAAGTAGATTTTTTTTGTTTTGTTGTTGCTTGTTTTTGTTGTGTTGTTTTGGCATATAATGTTAATTTAAACTGCTTATGTCATGGTAGCTGACATAAGGCACTATTTTTTTGGAGCCTGATCATTATGATGTTAAATGGCAGACTGCTGGTGATTTGTAGTATTTAGCATACAGGCTATTACCCTCCATTGTTTTAAAACTGGTGATTCATTGTTCCACTAGTTAGTGGCTATCAGTTCTTGGCACTTGTGTTTTAGAAGATCCTATACACAAGCCACAGTACAATACCACTTTGCTGTTAGATTCTGATCCAGCAAAACAATATATAAGCTACTTTACTTACATTAGTAATTCACTGAAATCAGCAGAAACTGGCTCAGTGAATAAAACTATTCATGTATTTCCAGAATGGCATACATAATTTCTCACACAGATGGTCAAAAAGCAGTATATAAAATCCTAACCTGCAAATGTATTTATTATAGACATAAGTCTCACTGATGTCAGTAGAGTGTTTAAGTAAAATACAGCACATTTAAACAGTGGAGAAATCAAGACCTGCACCTGTGGCATCTCTGTGTTGAGGAAGTGCAAGTTTAATGTAGGAAAAAACTTTTCATTGCTAAAATAACTTCCTAATCTCTCTATTTGGAACTGAATGACTGTTCATCTATTTATTAATATTTAAGAAAGTACATGTTACACCTGAAAATATCTATGCAGGTTGTTTTTTTTTCCATAAAAGTATTTTCAAACAGAAGAAAAACCCAACTCTGAGTCATATACAAAAATACTGACTGTATCAGGTCAAAAGCACATTGCAAATTTTCCTATTTTGTAATATCGGTGAAAACATTGTAGTGTTGGTCCCAACCAAGAGATTTACAAGAAGAGTGACTGAGAAAAAAATAAAGTTACAGGAGGTTCAGTAGTTGGTTGTTTTATTGAAATGGTGGTGATATTTGTGTGTTGCAAATACATCAGGCCATAATGGTGCTGCCACCTTCTGATACACGCTGCTTATTGCCTGTGGTAAATTGCTCCCGTTTTCCCACACCCAAGTTGCTGTACATGCAGTAATGAAACTCCATGTTTTTAATTTTATGCATAAAACAAACCAATTAATGTATTTTTTATCTTCCACTAAAATATGTTCAGGATTTCCAGATGTCTGAAACAAAATGTCAAATTTTGCCAAGTTTTTGTAACTTGTTTCTTTAATAGCTTTGACTATATAGTTCTGAAACAGGTGTAGAAAGTAAGATTCATCTTTTGCTAGAAAATCAAACAGGCAGGCAGATTTTTGTTGTTGCTGTGGACACCTTGCTTTATGTAGTTGATTTTTTTATATATACATTAATTTTTTTTATTAGAACACATTTTCAGTAGTTTACCTGGCTACTGAAATAAAAGTTTTATTTGTGAAGTGACTGTATATTTATCTGGTAGTACATGTGGTTGGATGTCTGGTCACATATATCATGTCATACTGCATTTGGGGGACTAAATGGTCATCTCTATGAGCCAGGAACTGGTAGGACACTAAAGATGTTGATGTTTAAAACATTTTCCATATTTTGCCCAGCTAAAACAGTGACTAAAGACTATGATAATCCAGCTATTATAATTGATAAGCATAACCAGAGAGTACTATGATTTTACTCTTAAATATTGAATAGAATTCTTGATAAAGTATTGTAATATGGCTGCAGATCTACTTTCTGAAAAGTAGTTAGAAATGAAAAAAAAAAAAAAAAAAAAAAAAAAAAAAAAGGCACAGAAGCCAACAGGTTAGCTTTAGCTTTTGTTAAAGACTAGAAACACCTCTGAATGCCAGGGCAAGAAACACCACATTCAGAGTCATTCACCAAGTGGCTAGTGCCCAGCGTGGCAGGGGTGATGTGTCCCCTTATGCCCCACACATATGGGTGGACAAAGTAGGAGATGAATAGAAACACTTGGATGCTGCAGGGGTTATGTGTCTTTCAACACAGTTTCTTTGAGCCTGTAAATCATGTGCCAGAGAAAAAACAGTTGCACTCCAGATGTGTGACATGCTGGTCCCATTCTAACAACATAACATATAAAAAGTAGAGAAGAACAAGCAGAAGCTGAATGTATGTACAGGACCAAAAGGTGCAGTTCAATTAAAATATAAATAAATAAATCACACAACACAATTATGACTCCTGGGAAATCTAGCAGGAAAAAAAAAAAAAAAAAAAAAAAAAAGTAATTTTAAATCAAGAATCTCTCCGACTAGATCAAAAGTATAATAAAACATTTGTCAGTGTGCCTGAGTGGTTCTCTTTAATATCAATGTCTGGTTGTTCAGACAATGAATGGGTTGTTGCATCTAGTTTCCAGACATTTCTTTCTGTTAACCCCATGAGCAGCTAAGACAAGCATACAGCTATTAGAAGCAAGCTCTATATCTGACTGCATCTTTGTTTTAATTTTTGTTCCACTCTGATCAAATCAGACAAGAAAAATTTTCAAGTCCAACAGGGCATTCCCCAGTAGGATGGGAGAACGATAGTGGCAAGTATGACATCTACATGAGGAAGCTAAGAAGGTGTTGATAGAACATGTGTAGCATGTTTTCAAAACTGATTAGGAAATCCATAGCTCAGTGTAAAAACAGAAGCACGTCTAAAATGGGATTTTGCCAGAGCTAAACAAATTTGGTACTCTTTTGTATTTTTGTTAGTAACCTGGACAAAAGAATAGAAAAGATGTTTAAGTTTCTAGACACCATAAAACTGGGAGACATTAATGTATTTTCAAAGCTATGCTTTGATGTTAGCATGTTCTTGCCAAACTGGAGAAAACAAAAACAAAAACCTTTTCAATAAATACTGTATGGTAAACTGAGGCAGAAAGAAAAAAAATGTACAAGGCTCAGTAAAGCCTTAGGTCTCATTTGAGTTGGTTCATACAGGCTTAATATTTTCAGAGCTGTAGAGACCAGCTAAAGGAAGCCCTAAGGTCAATAAAAATTATGAACATGATAGTTTAGGGAAAACAAAAAACAAAACAAAACAAACAAAAAAAAACAAACAAAGAAACAAAAACTTGGAATAAATAACTAAAAATCTGCAACTACTGAAGCCTAGACTAAAGGTGAATATTCAGAAGTCTTGTTCAGCAAGACGTGTTGGTTCAGCATCTGAATTTGCAAAAGAAACAAAATTAAATGAGGTAATGAGTTTTAATATTTTGTGGCTCATGAAGAGATCAATTTGTCCTTAAATGTAGTGGAGACAAAAGAATATGCACTCCTCACCAGTGCATATCAAAGTACTTTGGATATCAAGTTGATATAAACTTTTAGATTTACTGTGTTTCAAGAAGTGTCAAGCAACAAAAAATATGCAAAGAATTATGAGATAAAGTTACTTGGATGGCACATAGTCAAGAAATAAAGGTTGCCTATCAGAAAATTAAAGCTACCACATTTATGGAAAACACTGTAAATGTCAAGAGAAAGTACAAGCATATATTTCCAGTGCAGAAGACATAGATACTGTCAAATCATGTTGTGAGGGCAACTTATTTTTGTCACATCTGGTGATTGATGCAGATTCTATTACTTTGTCTGAGGAATGTTGGGTCAGGAATGCACCATTACTGAATTACTGCAATTCATTTGTTTGGACTTCAGCCTTCTCCTGATGTCATATTGGGAAAATATGACTTTATTTCTAGCTGATTATGAGTTTGAGCAAATCTATATTTATTTCTGTGACTCACAGTGTGCAAAATAGTCATCTAAGAAAACAACCTTCATTCTGCAGACAGTAATATTCATTAATTCATTTTTATTTATTTTTTATTACTCTAGAAACTGTCATTGAACTATGATTTACAGCTTTTATGCATTTTTTTAAAAATCAGTGCCAACTGACCAGTTTATATTGAGTTTCTCATATGAAAGTTAAATAGAATCTTACAGATGTGGTGTTATGGGGCTCTCATGTTGGAGGGCACCCTTTCAAATATATCTAAAGAGAAGATTAGGGTCTCTAATGGACCATCTTTGGAGTTCCTTTGACACCAGACAATTTAACATATTTCTTATATTAGGCTTTAATATGCCTTAAACTGTGACCCAATGTCATTAGAAATTGAGGATCAATAGACTTAGTTCAATAAATGTTGGCTTTTTGTCTTCGAAGCCCAGTTAAATGCCACCTTTGGCAATGGCCTTTTTGGCAATGAAGTCCCAGTCCCATTGGGTCTGCTTCAAGGGAATTTATAGATAGTCTTTGTAGTCCAGAGGAAAAGCAGGTGCAAGAATATGCTTCTTTTGCAGTTAAAGTTTGGCAAATTCAGTTACTGTGCAATGTGCAAATAAGTATGAACAAAAGGACATATTAAAGACTGTTAGTCAACACCTACAACTCAGGATGCACATCTTCTTTTTAGAAAGGGATAGCGTCTTGCAGACTTGAAAAAATAAATAACTTAAAAGGCAGTTCTGGTTCTTCATGGGTCCATAAGCTCTTCCCAGACTTTAGTAAGGAAAATGTAGCACTAAGGAAATCTACGTGGATTTACGTCAAGGAGAATTCAGTTCATATTTCCCTGTCACGGAAGCTTAAACATGACAGGTGCACTAGAAAGCACAACAGAAAATTCTGGCAAATCTCAATATTTTGTGGGTTTGTTTTAATAGATCATCAGCTTTAAAGTAATCATATTAGGTAAGAATCTTGATTTATACTAAGAAAACTATCTTTGGCTTTTTTGCTTACAATGGAAAACTTGAATATATCAACTGCAAAAGTAATTTGGTGAGTCCTAACCACATGGTTCAGTCTAAGAATACTTTTTATCTTTTGGCTCAATAAGGCTGAAAGGCGCATTCTCATCTCAGTAGTGCCCAATGACAGCAACAGGAGGCAATGGGTCCACAGTAATGTATCAGAAATTCTGTTTAAACAAAGAAAGACTTTGAGGTTAAATGAACACTGGAACAGGTTCAAGTTACCCAGAGTGGTTATGGTGTCTCCATCCTTGTATAGGCTGGACTGAGGTATTGGGCTGGATAGTTTCCAGATTCCCCAGCTATTCTGTGATTTCGTGATTTGCACGTTTACACTCAAACTCATATTTGCTTGTGTATCATGTGTACTCATGGTATTGAAGAGATGAAAGTCTTTAGCAAAAGTGAGCTATGGGTTCTTTCTTGGCTGTTCAGATATACAAAAACCCAAGAATAATGGAGGACAATATATTAAAAAATGATGCCAAACTTCCAATCTAGAAGCATTTACAGATGTTATTTAAGGGAAGAGGAAGAAAAAGAACAAGTAAAAGAATCCAAAAAAATGCAATATTGCTTTTCCTTAAAGAATAGAGGGATGTGAAGAGAAAGCTCTCCACTTCTGAGCACATTAGCTACTGCTGTCAAATGCTGAACAACCCTGTTTAATTTGTGTTTAGCTGAGAGAAGGAAGCAAAGAAAGGCAACATACCGAAAACATGACACTTATTTGCATTATGTTTCTCAGTTGACTCTTCAATTTCCTATCATGCAGCCCTTAATTGCTCTTGGATTTGACCTTTAATGCAATTCTCTAGCATTAAACTGATCAGCATCTTTAGATTGACTCAGGAAGCTATGGGTACTTCATGGCTGATTCAGTGCTCAAAGAGCCTTTTGAAGTGTTATCTTTAATCTCAAAATGACTTCAAATATATTCAAGTAGTGTATTGCTTGGATAGTGAGGAATGAACCAGCAGATTTGTCCATGATTTTGACCCTTGCTTTCTTCCTTCCAAAATAAAATAACAGAAGAGGATAGCTGAAGGTTCACAGGCACAAAACAGACCATTTGGGATAAATTTGTGCCTGCTGTATCTTTCTAATATAGTTAATCATTTCACTCTTACAGAAATTAAAGTATGATTACTAGACAGGCAACTTTACTGAAAATCTGAAGACCAACACCTTACTACTTAACGTCTCCCTGCCACTGAGACTGGGAATCTCTCAGTGCTCAATGAAGTGCCCACAGAGGACTTACAGGGAATCATTACCTTAACTCCTTGCTGTGTAAGGGAGAACTGTGGTTGCTGTACTAGCAGTGAGAATGTGACACGGTATCAATTTCAGATTGGGGCATCCAAAAACAGATATTAATTGTCATCTTTTAATTATTATTATTTGCAATGGGCAAGAAAGAACTACTGAGTAGTTAAGATTTTTTACTGTAAAGATATTTTACTGCTGCTTGACAAACATAGTGTCATTTCCTGCTCATTTAAATTCCTTTGTGACCTTGAATAAGTTGGGATCTTCTTAGCACTTCATTTCTCTGTCTCTAAAAATGGAATGGTAAAGCTTACCTTTTTCACAGGGATATTTTGAATTCATGTGGGTAACCTGATTGGTTTATCTGGTAGTGGTATAGAGCCACCTACAAAACATGACTGCAACTAGTTCAGTCAAGCAAGGCATATTGCTGTGTCAGGCTCGGTGCTGTATAATTTCTTCCTTTGATAGTATCACAGAAAGTATATATGCCTTCTTACAAGCCGGCCTAATCCTGGCCATCACCAGTGGTTTAGTGTGGGACTGTAATGAAGGAACAGCATAGAAAGTGCATGGAGAGCACATAATATCGTGAATTGTTGCTCAGTTGATACCACGCAGTTGGCGTTATACTATATTCATGGTTCCAAAGGGGTTTATGAGCCTTTGTGCAAGACTGAATGATAGCAAGCTACTGACTGAGCCCAAAGCAGCAATTTCTCTAGAAGCTGGAATAGTTCTCAGCACTGACATTCCTTGGGGCTGCCATCTTCTTCAGCTCAGCAGGTAGCTATTATTCCAAATAAAGAAGAGATGGCTGCATATTAAAGACATCAAGGAAGTAAGGACATGAAAATGGGAATGTAGGTTCAGAAAAAAATTTAGACAGTCTGGCAGCAAGGGAAAGTACACAATTAAAAAAAAAAAAAAAAAAAAAAAAAAGTCATCTTCGCTTTGCTTCTAGGCATTTTGCTTAGCTTCTAGAAAAAAAAAATGCAACAACTAAAAAGAAATTTGGGTAGAGAAGGCAAGGCAAGGCAAGGCAAGGCAAGGCAAGGCAAGGCAAGGAAAAGAAAGGAAAGGAAAGGAAAGGAAAGGAAAGGAAAGGAAAGGAAAGGAAAGGAAAGGAAAGGAAAGGAAAGGAAAGGAAAGGAAAGGAAAGGAAAGGAAAGGAAAGGAAAAAACAAACTCAACCAACCAAACAAAAAAACAACTGAACAACAACAACAAAATTCATCCAGGTAGTCTCTGGTTGGACTTGATGATCTTATGGGTCTTTTCCAACTTAAATGATTATATGATTCCATGTAAATCTATACACATTTTAGTGATCCAAGTTAAAACTGTAAAAATATGTATAATAATAAGAATCATATGCTGCCAAATATGGATATTTGTCCAGCTTTTTCAATGCAAGGGAACCCCCATTATTCACCTTAAGATAAATTGTCTTCATTTTGCAAAGATATAGACATCTACACAAAATAGAATGCAACTAAAAATCTAGTCAAGGTGCTTTGAGCAATTAGATTATTGTTCCATGTAAAGAAGGCAAAAAAGGCACTTCCGGCTCATACCTTGTTGAAACCAGCCATGCAGCTTTCCATTGCTTACATTTCTAAAGGTTAATACAGTGTCCTGAAAAATGTTAAATAATTACAGTAAAGATTGCATATGCTAATGTCTTCTGGCTCATTGTCTCACAGACCAATAATATTCCTTTTTACTTTATGAATTCATCCTCTCTTTAAAGTATATATATCTTCTGGAATGATTAATTTGTAAATTCATAGACTAAATGGAAATAACTTTTTGCTATTCCTTACTGCATATTCAGAGCAGGTAAAATTATTCCATTTGCTGGCCATAAACATCATCTGTCATGTCAGTGTCATGTATTCAGTGCTAGCACCTTAAGTTAGATGATATATTGCTATTGTCCTAACAGTTTTATTCTTGCAAGTGCTGAAGGAAGGATTGAGTTACAAGAGCACTTGATCTTTTCTGTTAAAGCAACAAAGAGTGGCTAATTGTGGTTGCAGCCCAGAAAGCCAACCATATCCTGGGCTGCACCAACAGTAGTGTGGGCAGCAGGGTGAGGAAGGGGATTGCCCCCCACTGCTCTGCTCTGGTGAGACCCCACCTGGAGCCTGCATTCAGCTCTGGGGTTCCTAGCAAAGGAAGGACAGAGGCCTGTTAGAGCAAGTCCAGAGTAAGGCCATGAGGATGATCAGAGGACTGGAGCATCTCTCTTTGAGAAGACAGGCTGAGGGAGTTGGAGTTGTTCAGCCTGGAGAAGAGAAGGCTCCAGGGAAACCTTATAGTGGCCTGCCAGTACCTAAAGGGGGCTACAGGGAAGCTGGGGAGGGACTCTGTGTCAGGGGGTGTAGGGATAGGGCAAGGGGGAATGGCTTTAAGGTAAAAGAGGGGACATTTAGATTAAATATGAGGAAGAAATTCTTCCCTCAGAGGGCGGTGAGGCCCAGGCCCAGGCTGCCCAGAGGAGCTGTGGCTGCCCCATCCCTGGCAGTGCCCAAGGCCAGGCTGGATGTGGCTGGGGGCAGCCTGGGCTGCTAGGAGAGGTCCCTGCCCATGGCAGTGCATTGGAACCACATGATCCTTAAGGTTCCTTGCAAGCCAAACCATTCTGTGATTGTATGATTCTATGATTTTAAACAGATTATTTAATTGTCCAGAAGATTTCAGGGATTTTATACAATTTAAGTTATACATAATAACCTATTATACCAGGCTGTTGGGTTTTAGCATCTAAGGGAGGACAATTATGATCTTGGGGTTTCAGAAAAGCCAAGATGGACTGCCGTCACTGTGGGCAGATATAATGCCCACCATAGCTGATTCAGGCGGGAACCACTGAGCTGCTTAGCACAAGCTCATATTATAACAGTTTTCTTCACAACTGTGAAAATAATACTTAGATCTTATAAATCTCTTCTCATTGCTACATCTTAAATGACATTACAAAGATGGCAAGCAGCATTAACTCATTTTGCAAAAGTGGACAGCACATGATCTTAAAAATGATTTTGTAGTCTTTTATTTTTAAATAAAAACTTATGTTCTGGAACTTAAGTTTTTATACATAACAAACATAACATAACAAACATATTTTATACATAACAAACATTTAAACAAAAACTTAATAAAAACTTCATAACAAAACTTATGTTCTCGAACAGCAGATTTGAAGGAAAGAGGAATTATATGGCTTTTTCTTGTCTGTACATCTCCAGTGTGCAGAGAATCCTGAATACTTCAATACATACAGATGGGAACAAACTCCCTTTATAGCATCTGTGCAATGACTGCATCATGGATACTGTGTACAGAGCCACTGTGAGACAACATGTAACAGACCAGCAAGGATTACTTTGCCAGAAAACAGTTTCAGGTCATGATACCACCTCAGACAACTTGCACTGCTGGAAATGTTTACTGAAATTATATCACTGCAGTAAGCTAAGGATGACTTGTGAAACTGATAACCTTTACTTCACTGACCAATAAGTAGAGGCAATGTTGCTTAACTATTCCTCTTGCATGCTAAAAAACAAGCAATATTTTTCTTTGACAATATCCACTGCTCTGTTGCTAGCCCCCAAAATAGCTTTTCTGAAAATTTCCAAAATTAGCTTTTTCTGTTGGCCAGCAAACTGGAATCTATGCCTACATATATACCAGTGCCTTTTTCTTCATACATGTAAAATACGGAAAACTAGCAGTCTCAAATACTTTGATACAAGTTAGGAAGATTTACTTTAGGTTGCTTTTTATTGATGGTGGTTTAGGGGTGATTTTTTTTTTTTTTAGGTAGATTTTTTTTTTTTTCTCCAGGTAGTAGTGTGTTTCTGTATATTTTAGAACATCCAGAGGATCTATTTCTAAATATTCTAGGCAATTATATATAGTTAGATTTTCTGATTTTCTTCTCTGTTTTCTTACCAAGTAAACACAAAAAAGGAGAGCGCTTAAGCTGGAGGTGAGCATGCAGGTGGAAGCACACTGGAAAATGGTTATGAGGTTGTGTTAGGAGAAAGAAAGG
>CM021763.1:78221995-78238033 GCA_011075105.1 Heteronetta atricapilla | reverse complement strand
CCCCCCCCCCCCCCCCCACCGGAACAGAACTGCCATCTTCTCATTTTGCACATAATCATCGCAGCAGACACAGACAGCCAAGCCTTCCATGTGACCGAGCACTGCAAAAGTGCCAGCCACATCTGTCTCCATTTCCCCTGCAGATATTTCATGATCTGTGTCAGGGACAACAGCATTGGTATGTAAGGCACAGAATCTACTTAGGAAGTAACTGGAGCCAGATACCAAGCCTGACCATTAAAAGCTGTTTGGGGAAATCTTTCATAAGAAGGACCAGGGCCTGGGGGGAAGGGTGCTTTGCTGCCGGTGCCGAGTATTACTGAGAGCGTGCTTGCAGTTGAATGTGGAGTGATAGGAAGCCTTTCCTGAGTATGTCAGGGAATGATCGTCTCTTTATGATCAGATCTTTAATAGCAATAGAAGAGTTTGGACCTGCCATAAAGGGAAAGGAAAAAGTTCTGCCTTAAGTAGGATTATTAACATACCTCAACTGAGGCCTTTGACAAAAAACAGGACTACAAGAATGAAGGGAATGCCCTGTGCTATAACCCAGTCCTCTTCTGCCCAAGTTCCCCATCATCCCAGGCAGCTTTTCATAGAGCAAGCCAGTTCCACCTTTAAATTAACTGTGCTTCCTGCCTCCCCCCTAAAATATCTTTAGGAAGACTGTGACAGTTCTGTATAGTTTAAAATTAATTTCCAGTTTAAACTTATTTATGGCCCTGCTTGTTCTGTTCCTAAATTTTAGCTGAAATAACGTTCTTTTTCTTCTCTGGCATTTACCCTGTGATATATTTATAGACAGCAATTATATCTTTGCTCAGCTGTGTTTTGCCAGGCCGACAAAGACAAGCTCTTTTAGTCTCCTTTACAAGATTTTCCTTTCCTCCAATTGCCCCAATAAACCCTTGTCGGCCGGTGTCCCATTTTAATTGACTACATCTTGATCACAGAGGGCTGGCAGTGTGGGCAGTGTGTCTGAAGGCATTGTCAGTGCTTTGGAGCAGGAGAGGAGATTGCCAGGGTGACAGTGATGCAGAGCGCTCACTCCAGCCCTGCGGTGCTCTCTGGCTGCTCTATTGCCAAAACTTTAAGTGTCGATCATAGCCCTTGGAGAGGCCACCTGACATAGCATCATCCACAAATTAAACTGGTGGGTATTCACTTGTTCTGCCAGTTCAATAATTAAAATACTCCATGTAAACAACTCCAGTCTTGAGGTTGCTCTTTGAACTCATCAAGTGATGCAAAAAATCTGATTTTAAAAAAATATTATTTTATTTTTATTTTTTAAAGTCCTTACCTTCTTATACTGAACTCTTAATTATGTATCCTACATATTTGTTTCCCATGTTGAGTCATAGCCAATGTTTTGATGTTTTCCTGGTACCCAGGTAGGGCAGGGATATCAAGTTCTCACACTTCTCACACAGAAATAGCTTGGTGTGATCTACATGGGGCAGAGCTGTTCTCCATTGGCTTGCTCACCACAGAGAACCATCCTGGCTTCCCGTATCTATTTCTTCAGGGATATCGGTTCACAACTTTAGTTTTCAATTATTACGTTTTCTTCTTCACTCCAGTAGTTTATTTATTTGTTTGGTGTTGCTGTTAACTTACTTAGTTTGAAGAGCAGAACTTCAATCACTATTTGCCAATATATGCAGTTGGTAGATATACAGAGTATGGAGCTTTGAATATACACTAATTTCTGACATCTTTCTCACATCTGAATGACAAAGGATATTTGTGAAAGTCTCTTTGCTGTAAAATAGAAAGGGGTGTTCATTTTTTTTTTTTTTTGATTCAAAATAAAGAGCAGCTTTCAGATCATACTATGAGCTTGTGGTATTCCCATTATTATTGGTTGTTTTGTAAGCCAAAACAAAACAAAAGTGTATGCATAATACCAGGGCAACACTGTTGAGCAATAAAGTTTGAAAGAGTTGCCTTTATTTAGATATTGTCTTACAAACACCCACAATCTTAGAAATGTTAATTATTAGTTTGCAACAGAATTTAACTAATGAGAAGTTAACTAAATGTGTGACTCAGGCTTGACAGGTGTTTCTAAGGCTTAAGACATTGGGTTGTTAAGATGTTTAAGAAAAGCAGGAGGAAGCTTGGTACAGGCAGACAATTGCATATTCATATGTTTGTATACATGTGGAAAGCTGTTGCGTGGTGCTTATAATGTGTGTAGTGCCTATAATCGTCCATGAAGAAGTCCTCTTCTGTTCTGGGTGTGCCAATGCAGTGGGGTCTGAGCTCCCTCTAAAAGCTGATTTACTGACTTCCACAATGCCCTCTGAGCATGAAACACTGTCAGGCGGTGTCACAGAGGGGGCTCAAATAAAGGATAACTAACTTCCCCTGCCACCTCTGTGCCCCTCAGGGCCCTGCAGAGGGGCTGGAGAGGGCAGAGCTGAACTTGTGTCCCCCAGAGTCTGAACTTGTGCCCTAACCTCTAGACTTTCCTCCTCTGCAGAATAACTGATCTCAATAGAAAGTATGTTTTGCCATTGATTGCTGATTAATTCAATTAAAAATTGTTGAAAGAATTGTGCTTTTACAACTGATCCCCATATGGGTTTGATCTGGCTGCACCCATGGCTAAGTCTTTGTGACAATATCCAAGGGAAACACATTCGTATCCTTGCAGTAAGAAGCAGATGTTTGATGGAGACAGTGCTGTTGTAAAAGTAAATTGTTTATCTTCTGAGAAGCAGTGATTTTGTGGAGACTTCCTCTACCAACATCTAACAACAATTTAAAAAAAATGTTCAGGGTATTTTATCACTGTCACTATTTCCTTAGCAAACTGAGTGGTTTGTTAAAGTCATTCACAATGACCTTGAAAATATAGACAAAGCAGTTCTTGGGCCACAGGGAAGAGGGAGGACAGGACTAAGCCATCTTGGTTGGCTGGACAAAGGGTCTCATTTTATGCTTTGCACCAGGATCCATGCCAAGAATGATGCCCTGATGGTAATTTCTTGCAGCACGCTGGCACTGGTAATGAAGTCTGCAGTGCATTTGTTTTCTCACATAGCAGGATCCTGCAAGGATGCAAAGGCACTGTTCATGTTTTTAATTTTCATTTTTATGTTGCTGGGACAGTCAGCTTACCTGGGGAAAAAGAATGAGAACTTCATCAAATTAAACATGGGACCGTCAGAATAGAGATGTACCTCTCTCAGGTAAAAAAAAAGGGATCTCACCAACTTGTATATATCTCAAGGTACTGTCATTATATGGACTGTTTTCTGGCTTTATGTTCCAATAATTTTCATTATACTTGCAAAACAAAAAATATAAGCCTAAATAGAGATGCTAAAAAAACTCTGTCAGAACTTCCCAAATTAAATGGCCTTGCACAGGTTATTCAGGCTACCAGGAAGTACACCTGCAACAAAAGAAACACCTTGAAGAAGAGGTGTAGATAATAGGAAGATACCCGTGGAAGCAGTGAGGGACTGATGAAAAGCTAGCTTTGTAAATATGACCAAGGGTCAAGAAAAGTAAGAGGGAGAGATCAAGTTCTCTTACTGACCTTCAGCAACCTGCATGCTTTGTTAAGGCCGAAAGAGGCCTTTTTGACCAAAAAAATATCAGAATACAAGCACAATCTAGCTGGAGAGCCAGCTGTTCAGCTGGATGGCATAAATTCTTTGAGAACCACTGGTATGTGGAGATTGCAGTAGCAACTTTCTCTAAAGAAAAGGGCTGCAAACAGTTAAATTACTTTACAAAGCAAAAAGCAGTCATCTTTCTGTGACATTGCATTATGTTATCAAAGAACATGCCATCACCTTTACTTTAAGTAAAAACATCCAAATGCCTGAACTCAGGGCATTTTTATATACCCTATTGTAAAGAATAAGAAAGAAACCTACTCAAAGCAGTGAACAACCAGAATTCCATCAATGACAGACCTTCGGTGCAGTATATTGGCCTTATCTGTGCTTGAATTAAGCCTAGAGTACTGAATTTTCTAACTTCTAGTCACCACATGACCTTGGCTGAATAATGCCCAAAGTATTGTTACCGTTATTACTCTGTGTATCTGGAATATATTTAATTTCTAATACAAGGCAGACACTTCAAAGACTGCAAAGATATTTTCTTTCTCCGTGCAAGCAATTTATCAGCATTCTTCCCAGGGAATTAATAGACTCTAGGGTATTCCAGATGTCTTTGAATGGTCATGCTGCTTTTCCACTAAAGTGTTCTGCCTATGGTTAGGGAACTACTATGACAACCTGTTATCCAGACATTGACCGTCTGGCACTTTAGATGGCCCCAAGACTTAGACAGTCTCACAGATTTTTAAATTGCCTTAACTAATGAAGTAGCATGGGAGGAGGTCATGGAAAGCTTGCTCTAAGTCCTGATAATAGAGCATATAAATGTTATCATTGTTACGCTGTTAATTTTGTTTCCTTTTGCCATGGCATCAGTGAAATTTCATTTGTGTGAACAGTTTAACCTGGAGAGCAATCTGCTGAATATGTCTTGCCTTAGTTCCATCAGCCTGGGGGACTTTTGGTCTGAAAAGAACCTTTCTTCTCCGTAATTTAAGTGAAAACTGGAATTTAGACAAAAGTGTAAGGGCATATCAAGGCTAGAGGTGGATTTTAATTTGACTTTTCTAACTGAGGTCTTAGTCTGGAGCTGGGACTGAGTATTTTACCATTGCCCTTGGAGAATGGAAGTTCTTTGAAGGAGATTGTGAGTACTTATAAAAGTCTAGGTGTTGCTATTGCCTACTTCAGATGCTCACATGGTATCCGGAGATAAATGTGTTGGAGCTACCAAGGTGAGTCAGAAAGCTGACACTGCGCAGTCACGGGGAGATGAGCACTGTCTCTCTAAAGTCTTGTTTGCCACATTGTGTGGAAAGCTGTCTAGATCTAGCCAGAAGAAATGCTAATCATGAGAGGCGCTCACAGCCCCCTTCTTGTAAGGAGATGCTGAGACAGAGCTGCACTTTAGGCACCTCCGTCACTGAGTCCCTTTAAGTCCTGAGCGCTGCATCCTAGACTGAATGAATTGTGCCTGTACCTTGCTTGCAAATCAGCGTCTTGTTAGGCCACTCAGCCAAAGAGGCCATGCAAGGCGTGCCCTCTGCTTCAGCTTGCAAGATTCAGGTCCGCAATTCCCACTTCTCCAGAAACTGTACTGCAGGTGGAAGAAATTGTTCAAAGATAGGTGAATACACCAAAGTCATCCTAGGTCAACAAAACACCCGTCTGCCTTTCGCTGATGGCATTGGCTATATATACACTGACTGTATTAGTTGTTAATTAACAGTATTAGTTTTTTGGGTTCCTAAGTGAAATTTTACATACAAACAAACATAATCCACTGCTGAATCCCATTCTTATGGCTCGGCCCAGGTGCCTAAACCTAGAGGTGTCTACATGCATGCAGAAGGTATGAGCTTCAGCAGACTTTGGCCAGTCATTTGACACCAGACGTCCATATCTACTCAGCTAGACTGAGGTGCTACTCTTCTCCATCTTCCCAATTTAGGAAAGGCTATTGAGGAGACTGTATGAGTACTGTCTAGGTTGGTCTTCATCCTGTTCTGTTATCTACCAGTAGTGTCTAAGAGTGAGAGATTTTCCTTATTTGTAGCTGACACCCTCTCCCTGAAAATACATATATTTTATTTTACTAACGAGTTCTTTTATAGTGCTTAGCACCAGTTCTCAGATGGAACAGGTCTGCAAAGCAAGGGAGCCTGTAGTGGCTTTTATCATACAATAGGTTTGTGCACAGTTGTGAATAGTCCATTTATTTTGGGGTTATTTCAACACTAAATTATTTAGACTGCTTTTACTAATTCTGTTACCAGTTTTAGATGCCACCGAATGCTGCATTTGCTTGCTGGTTTTCACTGTATAAAATTCTAAGAAATCTGCAGAAAGACAGAGCTGTTAATGAAGAAGGCTCCTGTGTCTGTCTTGGGAGTTAGGTGTTTTCTCCGTCCTTGTGCACTAGTAATTCATTTCCTTCTTCTGCAAGGTATCTCATGTCATCTGCCTCTCTTCCTAAACCTTCTTTGCACCATAGAGCTATGCACTTGAGTAGATGGCATTGTATCTTGCTACAGCACCCTTCTCTGTGGTTCTTGGGGATGTCTAGGTAGCCGTGAGGCAGTTGCAGTCCTGCATGATCCAAAGCAGCATTCTGGGGCATTCCCCAAAAAGCAGCCAGTTCTTTGCATGAGTTCAGTCAAATCTTATTCAAGCACCTATCTTACCAGAGTGACCATGTCTGCAGCTGATCAGAGGAGGTGATGGTCATATTACCATATGTTCATGAACCATTGTGAATTCAGGTTTCCACAGGTCTTTCCTCTCAGGGGCACAAGCACTTGATATAGAACTTCTTCATGTCTTAATAAAAGATAAAAATTAACTCCTGTAAACAGAGGTATTCCCATGGCCTTTAACTACTGTCAGGGAGAGCATATTGAGCAATGTGGACCTTTGACCAAACATTCTGGATGCTCTTGTTCTGCAGCTAAAAAGTAGTTGTAGTAGTAAATAGGAAATATGTTTTTGTATTAAAAACAGAGATTGATATGTTCCTTTATTTGCATTTTTCACTTTTCCATTCTTTGGTGAAATGCTTCTTACACAGTTTTATTACTTGAAGGCATTCTGCTGACTTTCAGCATATTACATTAAAATGCAAACATTGGTGCTTTATCACCTTTTAGATTTGCCTGTGGTAGATGAATTATGGTTCCATAAGCATAACAAAATGATGGTTAGTATGAGAGTTTCAAATTGTATCTAAGAATGTACAAGTTTAGAGAAATTAGAAGCTGAATGCACAGTCATCTTGACCACTGCCCTAAGCCTTGTGTTCCCCCTCTGTAAACTGCTATTCAGCCTCCTTCTGTCCCTGTCTAGAGAGACAGCAGATTGATGCAGAAAGATGCAGTAATTGAAACCAGTGCAAATTTCTTGAATATGACTAATCATTACCACTTTTTACTGAAAACCCACTGTCTTCCAGCCAAGACTTTATTAATTTTAATGCAAAAACATCCACACCTATCATTTTTCCCCTGAGGTCTTCAAGGCTGTTGCAGAAAAGGAGCCTGACTGCTGTTGTTTTGGCTAGAGCTGAGGATGTAAATTTCTTTGGCTAATTGGTTTTTGGATAACCTACAAGACACTGGGGCTTCGATTCCTGGCCTGGCGAAGAAGCTTTGCGTAGCCTTGGCCGTGTGCCATGTCTCCCATCGCGGGGAGTGCCAGGAGGAACGTGGCACGAGTTCAGGGTATTCCCAACTGGAGACACCAGAGGTGGCAGTGAAAGGGCTGCTGGAACAGACAGGATGCTTCTGCCTAGCTAAAAGTTTGTGTTGATCGACCTCAAGCATAAAGCGTTCAGTGATTTTGGGAAGTGCACAATAGGTAAATTTTACAAAAGGTGGGCCAAGCATTTGCTCCCCTGTGAGGTAGTCTTGAAGTTCTTGCTGGTTTTGTGCAGTCTGAGGCATTTCAGAGAGAGATGCACCTGAGCAGCAAGATGAGCTTCACCAGAGTGAAAGGAAGCACAGATACACACACACACAAACTGTGTGTGCCTGCCCCTCCACATCCCATGAAGACATCAGGCTGCCCTTTCTGTCTTCGGCTATTATGGAAAACCAGAAGCCCAGATATTGTAAACTTTGTCTATTCACAAAGCTACGGTGCCACCGTTTCCATGTCTATCTGTACCCCAGAGGTTGATTTTGTACCATATCCATGGCCTCTGACCCATGAAATTGTTCAGCTGCATCCACAAAGCTGAGGAAAGAGCAGATATCCAGAGTCCAGCATTTATATGTCTCTCATCCTCCTTCTGTGATGCTGTCCCGGAAACTTTTAGCACAGAGTAATATTTGTCTCTATTTGAAGGAAACAGAAATATCTCAAAAAGCTGTATATGGCATTTTCAGTGCAACAGACTGACCCTAAACAAAGTTCTTCTGCAGATCAGCATCTCAGGGAAACTCCAGCTAAGTGGAGGGCTTTTCCCCATTGCATTAAGGTGACCTTGACAAATAAGGGGGCCACATGTGGAGTCCCCCATTTGTGTAACCAGGAGGTGTGTCTTTATTCCAAGATGGAGCCCTCATCCCTGCACATGCATAGTTTAGGAGAAATGGGAATGCTGTCCCCCAAAATATGGTTGTACTACACTGGTTATTTGGCTGTTCTGTTTCACTGGTGCCATGGAAAAGAGCAAGTTTGTGACGATAGAGGCAAATCTTTAATGAGCTGATAAGGCGCTCCCTAAGGCAGGTCTGCAGAGCCCCTGCGGGGTCCAGGAGCTTTTGCATCCAGCCTAAGCTTCAGGCTGCAGATTGGGACAGGCACACCCCCATAGGCTCTGCATGGGCTCTCCAAAATCAAAGCTCCTTTGTTACCCAGACTACTTCCAAATCAACAAAACCCTCACCAACCAATGAAAAAGAATCGTCAGTTGTTAGTGAACAGCCAAAAATAAATGAATAAAAATGCTCCAGACCTTCATTATTTCCACCTTTTAGAGCAAATGTGCCCAGTGTGAGGTGTGGATCAGCTCGGGCTGGTGTGCTGCAGGGGGAGCCACATCTGCCCTTGCTCTCCCGAATGGAGGTCATCGGGCTGACAGGCTTTCCAGGAAAGAGGGAGTGGCTGGGGAGCCCGGAGTTTCTGAGCTGGACCACCTAGAAAGCAGCATGCAGCAATCACTTGTCCTACCTCTAGGCACTCCACTGTAAGGGATGCTGAACAGGCACTGAGCTCCCACCCAAACTCGCTTGAAGAAATGGAAGGGCAGGCAAGTAACTTGCATGTGCTGTTAGAATAAAAGGCAATAGCATTTCTGCATTTCGTATGGTGGCAGAGGCTGTCTAGGTTCCAATATTTAGATCTAGATTTGAAGCTTGTAGGTGCTGGCATCTGCTTGGAAATTGGGCTGCTTGGAAAGCTCAAACTCAGCCCCCAGCTCTGACTGAGAGTACCCTGCAACTCTGATGTGCTTCTAGCTCCGAGAGAGGCACAGAAAAAAAAAAAAAAAAAAAAAAAAATTACACTTCTCTGCATTAGAGAGAAAGCATATTAATAATGCTGTCCCTCTTGATGACTGTGGAAAAAATACTAATCTCTTGAAAGGCAAAGTTGGGAAATTACTATCTTTATTTCAAAAAATAAGGGTCATTAAGATTACAGCTATAAAACACACGTCAGTATGAGCCTTCCATATAAAACTTCTTGTCTGTAATGCCTCCTTTTCTATTTCGGGTCTTCATTTGCCTAATTACTACTCAGAGGCTGGCAGAGATTTTCCCTGCAGCGCTCAGCTCTGCTGACTGCAGAGACCCTACCTGGCACACCAAGTTAGTGCGTCAGCATTCTAGGTAGAAATGAATGAAAAATCAATCAGGGCAGCTGCAGTGGTAGCATATACAACTCTAACCTACTTTGTGCATGGTTTCGAACATTTCATTGTGTAATTAGGCATCTTTTAAAATGGTAAGTAGATCTGAAATAAAATAGACCTTTCTATCAGCCTCAGAAATGTTTTGTCATCTTTCTTGCTTAGCTTAAGCAAACTTATCACCCTGACTGCTATGTTAATTTGCAGTCTTGTCTGAAATGCCAAAACCTGTGAGATTGTTTTTACCTTAAAAATCTACCACCAGCAGATTGCATCATATTGGGATATAGACTTAGAGATAGCTTCAGTTGTTTTAACTGTATTCCTGGACCAGAGCTTGAGTAGGTCTGGAAATGCAAAAGCACACTAAAACATTGTTTGAAACACCAGTACAGCTTACATATGGTGCTGCAAGGGGTTTAGTTTATGGATATGTGTGTGTGTGTGTGCTTTTATTCTTTCATGTTGTATTTCTGCATAAGCAGAGCTAAATATGAAGTGCAAGTTTCATTTAATCAGTCTTTGGTTAAAAAGGTCCAGTCTTCATGACTAAGAAATTTCTGCCTGTTATAACTTTTTGAGCTGAATGGGTTAACTATGTTACACATCCTTTAAAAGATCATTGCTGTAACAAGTTGTTCAGCCCAACACTGTAAAGGTTTCCAAAAATTCACAAGCCCCTTTTTATGTGCTGCCCTTACAGTGAAGAAGATTCTTTTGACTATAAAGATGATGATTCTCCTCTTTCTGGTGCTGATTTCTATCTGCTGGGCTGAACCTCACCCTGACAACTCAAGCCGTGAGCATGAGAGAATTATTCACATCCAAGGTAAGGAAATACATGAGAAAATAACCAGATTTTCAGATTGTTCAGGAAGACAGAATGATGTGCTTAATATCCTTATTTTCTTTTTTTAAAATTTTGCTGCATGCTTTAAAATACAGCTACCTGTGACCAGAACCTTTATTTTTCTTGTTCTGTTTCATTATTATTACTCACAGGGAAAGAAAAAAGACAAAAATCAAACAAACAAACAAAAAAAAACAAAACACAACACAATAACAAGAAAGTTGCTGTTTAACAGCAATTAGTCACAACCTTGCAAAGATTAGTGAGTAGAGGACATCCTGTTTTAAGATAAAGAAGAAAAGCATGCATCCTAAAGTAATAAGCAACTGCAGTGTGTTGAAATAACTACTTTATTGTGGAATATTTTTCGTTTTAAGAGATTGCCATACATAATTCTTCACATCACAGAAAATTACTGCTGTTTATTATTTAAAAAGTCTTAACACATGTGAGATCATAAGTGGGAAAATTAAACATCAGGAAAAAAAAATAGCTTACCCAGAAAGAAATGTGTCCTTTCTCATACCTTTAATTCACATCAGGTATTTTACTGCCCTTCTGCATAATCCTGTTTGGTTTGAATCCTAGACCTTATAGCTGTGGCAGGATTTGAGTCTGCAGTACAATGCAGCTGTTTTTTCAGTCCCAGCTTTGAGGGTCATCCTGTATAAGAAAACAACAAGGATTTATGCAGTAAGGACAGACAGAACTAACAGGGATATTCCTGCCTGCATTTGTATGTCTATTGAGGATGACTAAAATTAATTTGCAAAATTAAGAAACACAGCACAAATTCTCCCACCCCTACCCCCAATTTTGATTCCTTTCTCTCATCAGCTGGCAAATTATTTTATTTGAATTTGTTTGTAAATATGATTTACCAAGTTAGAGAAGGATACTGAGATAGCCTGAGCATTTAGAAGTTCCCAGGTTAGTCACAGAAGTCAAAAGCATGCTGCACCTACTGAAACAGGCACTCATGCTGTCAAGGTCAAACAAGGAATAACAGGTAGCTGGTTTTCCTCTAAAGAAGCTTACAGCATGAAGGTCAAATGAATGTGTATACCAAAATGAAGAAATATCACTCTTGTGAGATAGTAAATGTTCCTTCCCCAGGGTAAATTTGAAATTTGACACTCATGTCAACTAAATATATAGTGTGCCTTTCCTTGTATAATGCTGTTTCTTATCTCTGAAATTTACTTATCATGTTGGGAGAAGAAAGTATTGGAAATAATTAAACCAAATCAAAATTAATTTTCCTTAATCTGTGTATCTTAAACTTTCTTAGTCAGAAGTTTAGTTTAGTTTATTTTGCAAGTCATACATGTTGCTTATTACTAGTCCTTCGGGGTGTGTACAATGCAATTTGCAAGTGCTAAATAGCTCACAGATGAAAAAAGTTGCAAGATAGAGCATTCTCCCTACCCATGAAAACTCAACTCTTCTAAACCTTGAGAGCTCATTCCTTCAAGGAAAGCTACATGATGCTTAAAATCAAGCTCTGCCATAAACTTTGCTGATCAGATGATTTGGACTCTGAAATACAGAGACCACAAATCAAAAAAGAATTAAACTGTTCAGAACTTGATTTTTTCTACTATTAATTTTTTCATTCCTCTCTGCATTGTGGAATCACAACAGGCTAGGGATTTCACTCTGCCCAGTGCTGCATAAACACACAAGATGACCTACACCTGGAAATGAGCTGCAAATCAGGGAAGTCTGTGGAACACATGTTATAGCTTCATACAAAAGGCATTTTATATTATATTAAGGAGTATAGTATTGAGTAGGTGAAATCCAAGGTATCCAGAGCTAAACTCCTCTTGGATTACGTGTTTTGGAGTGACAGAAGGTGCAGATAAATGTTCTGTAGTCAAGTACACAGAGCTAAAAGGGGTCTCCTGAGGCACTGAGCTAAACTGTCTTCTATTCCATTTTTACAGCATCTAACATCTCATAAAGTTACTTTCATTTGGGTTTCAAACCTTATCACTGCAAGGCAGTTTTAGACCCTATTCTGACATGAGAGACATTCTTCTAATTCTACATGCTTGCTCACAACCACTGAACAGCCTTATGCTTCTCCTAATAGCCTTATCTTCAAATAACTTTATTTTTTGATGTTCGTTTTAAAACATTAGTGATTTACCAACATGTCTCTTCACAGCTACCATGTGAATAAACTTTTTCAAATTAATCCCTGAGTGTGTAATTTCCAGTTGCCTGATGTTAGTTGTTCATCTATATGCTTGTTCATCCATAAACTTCCTGAGTGTGCACAGTCAGGATTTAATTCCGGATAAGATCTTAGGCTAGCATCAGTATTTTTACTTTCCTGACAACAATACATTGGTTGTTAGACCTGAGGTCAAATCTGCCGTCTTCCTGGCCATGCTGCAGTGCTGATTGATAGGCTACCATGTTAGACAATATGTAGCAGTTGTTGTCCGCCATTATCACTTGCAATTAACAAGTGCAAGGTTCATATCAATAATTCTTCACATTAGGCCTCAACAATCTAGATTTTGTATTCTGTATTAAATTTTGTCACTTCGTCCACCCTTTTTCTATCTTCGCATGTTCTAAATACCTATCCATCTTCCTTCAGTGAGACTATATACACCATGTGAAAACATTAATTATTCAATAGTCCCATTTACTTATTTACCTTATAAGGTAAAAAAATTGTGAGCATTAAGGAGTCTCAAAAATGATATTGGAGAAAGTTGACTGGCTTTTTTCTAGGCCAATCATTTATGCTTTAACCCAAGCAATTGCAGTCTCCTCTATATCAAGTTTTTACACATTTAGCAAAGTTTACATCAAACACCTGTGTTCTCCACCGTAATTTCCTGTATTTCCCAAATCACTTACCTGAAATCCAAGCAATCAATGAATCACATTTTCCTGGCTTTATATATTTAGTTTTATTATATGATTGATATAATGTTAATCTGACACCCTTTGGCCAGAATATGCTGCATTTTATACGTTTGTAGCGATTTACTCTAATTCTCTTTCTTCTTCAACAATTTTTCTTCAAAAATTTTCCTAAAGTCCTATTTGCTGTTGAAGACAGACTAATAGGCCTGCCAGCAGTTAAATTACTTCCTTCCATATATGTATATGTTATGTTGCTGTTGTGCAGACACATATGGTACTGTTCATGTAGTGCAGTGACAGGCTGCACTACAGTGCACTGAAGTGATAGGCAAGCTGATACCTCTGCCTTCAGGTTTGCCATACCAAGTGCCAGTAGTAATGTCAGTACTTCAGATGGTGAGTTCTTCCACGCTTGTCATTGAACAGACTATATTTTCTGAGCCTAGATTTCATCTTTACATTCTTATTTTGTATCAGTGCACTCATGTACTTTAAACTATATCCTACTTTCAGAACATCGAAGCCAACCTTACTAAACATGTAAGATATGTTAGTTTGCACTTGCGTCATTTCTCTGTTGTCTTCCACCTCCAGCTGTGTGGTCACTCCACACTCCAGAATGAACCTCTGCCTGCTCAGAAGACTTTCTTCACTGCTGCAGTAAGATCTTTCACAATCCTTCCTGGCATGTTTTTGGTCTGTGTACTAATGCAGATGGCCACTTCATCACCTCTTTCTTTCACTTGGCATTCCTGAAGAGCCACTGATTAATACTATCTCCTGGTCCAGTGGCTGTTTCAACATGCTTTTGGCTCCCTTAGCAATTCTGTGTCAGGAGCCAAAAGATCTGGCTAGTTGCACCATTTTACTGTCCTCCATTAGTATAAAAACTCCTGTTGTCTCTCAGGCATAGCAGTGCAGTAGGCATAGGTACCATATTTTCCCTTGAAGTTTTCCCCCAGTTTTTACCCTTAGAGTTTTTCTTATAAACAGTTTGTGTCTCGGTCATGGAGGACTGGTAATCAGTGAATTAGCAAGTGTCCATCCATAAAGTAAATTCCAGGCTGACTGATTTCCACTCTGAATATCCTCAAAAATTCCTTGCAGCTACACATGATCTGCATAGTCTTTGTTGGTCCATTCCAGGGAGGAAGATGGTAGTACTAGTTGTCCAGATACACATCAGCCAAAACTGGAGGCCCTTCAGGATCCTCTTAAGCCAGAAACCCTAATCTTCTCTTCTTGCTTCTCATGAGCAGCACGGGTTTCTTTTTTCTCAGCCTTTCACTGCAATAGGCCATCCAATTCTGTTCCCCTCCTTGGTTTATACAGTAAAACAGGACCTCAGTCCAGTTTCGCATCTGCTAGACAGTTTTCCCCCCTACCTTTACCAGTCTTACTTTCTGCTTCTTTCTCCTAGACCATTTCCTTTGTTTATATATTTTCCCTTGTGATTTCATTCCACTATAAAAAGAGCAAAATTTATGAAATATCTAAAGCTGCATTTAACTCTTCTGTGACTTTATGTCCTTTCTTGAAGCTTGTAGTGCATTTCATGATTTTGGTCAGACTTTGCTATTATCCCAGACTACTTGGCCAAATCATCTTTTCAAGGTAGGATTTACACCTTGCACTCTGCTAGTTTGTTTGCATACAAGCATCCTTGCACTTTAGCTTTTGTGTGATAAAAGCAAATGACAGAACTATATTTAAGTGAGGTGTACTCTCCTCCCTACCACCACAATAAACTGTGTATACCTTACAGGGTACCAACTCTTTAGCAAAAAAACAAAAAACAAACAAACAAACAACAAACAAACAAACAAAAAACACATAATCCTAACTGAAATCCCATGTTATTGCATTATTTTTCCTTAAAACTTCTTGATACTTTTGTTTCCATTTAGGATAACTTAGATTATCTCAAAATCCATCATGCAGTCTCTTATAGTTGAGCTGCTTCTTTCACACCAGCACAGCTTCCTTTCCTCTTCATAGTGTGTCATATTGAAATAGCATGTAATAGAAATGTCAGCACGGAACAACCTCACTTTATGTTGGCATCTTGGTTTCATTAAAGGCATTCAGGTCTGCTTATTAGACCTTATATCTAGGCCTGTTACATTACTGATACATTGAAGGTACTTGTGTCACGAAAAATTATTACAGAAGCAGAAGGTTTCATATTAAAAATCAATTTAAATTATTAATTTGCCTTCACTGTGCTACATTAGTGTAATTTCCCATGCGTAACATTTAGAGGTAATTCAGAATCTCCACACTGTTTCTGTGTGATATTTTGGTTTTGTCAGTCTTAATGCCACACCACCCAACCCAAGAACATTTTCTTCCGAGCAGAAGAGGTACTCAGACAATGCCATGATTTCTGCTCTACTCATCTTCTGCTCCCTCTTTTGGGCCTAACAAGGGCTGAAACTTGATGATACCAATGCTAACTGCTTGGTGACTAAATTCTGCTACTTTGCCCTGCTATCAGTGCAAAATCAGAACTAGCCCCAAATTTGGGCAGTAGCCATAGGGTTGAATATAGATTTAATGCCGCCAGTAAGTTTATGGAGGTGGGTCAAGAAGGTTGGTCCCCCGTGAGAGAACACGTGCCTGCATGCCTGCAGCCAAATCTTCATGCAATTTCTTTATCTATACTGAAGTAAATATACATTTAAAGCATATTTAAGGTTTAAGATGGAAGTAGTTTAGAAGAGACAAGTCTGTTATTTCACTGCTGTTTTTTCTTTCTTTTTTTTTTTTTTTTTTTTTTTAAATTCGTGGGTTTGGTAAAAAATTAAAATTTTTTTAAAAAACCCCCCAAAAAAATTTTTTCCCACGTATTTTTTTTTGTGAATAAT
>CM021763.1:78208583-78221895 GCA_011075105.1 Heteronetta atricapilla | reverse complement strand
TTTTTTTTTTTTTTTTTTTTTTTCAATGCTAGGATTCGTAGAAACTTAAACTTGAGTTAATACAGCCCCCCTAACATATTTTCTCCCACGTATTATTTAGTGTGAATAAGTGAGATCAGAGGAAAATCATAATTATAGGGAATTATTTTTATCACAGAAAATATTTTTAATTTTTAAACAAGCATAGTACAATAACAAGACATGCTACTTCTACAGAAAGAGTAAGGATACTTTAGCATGAGAGTTATGCTGAAGTCCCAGATACCAGTACCAGAAAGCAAGAAACAACTCTATGTTTATTTAAGCTAGCATGGCACAGTAACATTAACTTATTGATTTTGTTAACAATATGGAATATCTAGGCAATAAGTGAGTTTTAACTGACAACACACATCTATGAAGGCTTCTAAGGGCAAAGAAAAATGCCAACAAGATTATTTTTATTCTAAAAAAAAAAAAATGTACCTTTTCCCTTCATTGCTGCTCTGTAAGTTATTCCATTAAAATATGGGAATAATCAAGTTCTGTAACAGGGTCAGCATGAGAGTCTGGACAGTTTTGATGTATAAAGTGAATAAAGCTGTTTGCCATGGGCCGCAGCTTGACTCATCTCCCTGCCCCACACTGTGTTCCTACCAAACCTGGCTTGCCATTACTCCTGACTGCAAAAGCCAGTTAAAAGAAAAGAAAACTAAACTAAACTAAACTAAAAAAAAAAAAAAAAAAAAAAAAAAAAAAAAAAAAGGAGAGACAAAAAAAAGACAATAAGCCAGCCAGTGAGACCAAACTGAGGGAGGTAGCAATGTGAGAGAGTAAGACCATTTGCTGTCCCTGAACTGGGAACCACACCACTGCAGTCAAGGCAAGGCATGTACAGAGTACGGATGATAGGAAGAGCACTGCTAGTGGCATAGCAGTCAGACATGGGAGAGGGAGAGCAGAACAGAGGCTACAGCAGATACCCTTTCTCCTCTGGTGTTTACCTCCTTGGTTTGGCACCACGGGAGGGCAGCAAGGCTAGTGCATTTTGAAGTGGTGTCTGAGGCTCTTGTGTGGCCATGCATCTGGTCTGTCTCATCCCCAGACAGGACCCAGACTGTCCTGTTGGAGGCAACAGTTTAGCGAGGTGTTATCTGCAGTTTGCAGAGTTTACAGTTGTTCGGCCATTTACCTCATGACTTCTCCGATGGTACTTCTGAAGAAAGTAGTTCTGGGGAAGAATTATTCTTTTTAAGCGCAGCGTTCACCCCATCTCCCACCATCAGGTCACTGTGTCACAACACATCAGGGCCCAGGGAATGCTCAAGCCTCAGAAGAAGCCTGAGCCTCCCCCTCAGCCTCCAGCCTCCCATCCCCTCAATCCTTGACTCTTACTGGGACACCACCTCAGGCATCCCCTGAGTAAAGGGCCTCAGGGCAGGTGGGTGGCAGCCAGGAGGGACACGGGGTCGCGAAGTGATGCTGGCACCTGAGACACAGGTGACAGTGCTCTGGGCAAGTCTCCAGCCGTTGCTGGCACAGGCAAGCTGTTGTTAGAAAGAGTGAGCGTTAACAGCCTGAGTCAGACTCTCCCCCCTGTCCTTTCTGCTAATAGTTATTAGCTTGCCTGTTTCAGTGTTAAAGACACAACATAGCTGAGCTCTGATTCAGGTTTCTCGGCAATACCCACCCAGAAGCATAACATTCCTCCTCCCAAGTCAGACAGAACTCTGTGGGACTTCTTTGTCCCTGATGGAAATGGAGAAAGCAAGAGAGAAGCCATCCTGGCTGCCTTCCCATTCTTCCTTCTCTTCTTCCCATGAAAACAGGGCTGGCAGTTCTTCCCATCGTGCCCTGCCTGAGGCCACCTCTTTCCTCAGATGCTGTCAACTTATTGCCAGAGCACCCTGTGCCCCTGCCCAGCACGAAGGACAAGTCCACTTGCATGGGGTGGTGTGGAGTTAGCAGTTTCAGTAGCTAGGAGGGTCTTCTATCTTACTAACCCAGCTTGCAGCACATGAGCTTGTTCATTCTGGAGGAACTTTCCCTCTGGCTAGCCTATCCTGTGCAGGTAACAGTGATGCTCTTGACACAGCATATCCTAGCAAAGAACTACACATTTGGGATAGCTTCTTTTCTTATGCAGATGCAAGTTCATGCTCGACTGGCTTGTGTTTGCAATTAGCGATAGGACTAGAGGGAATGACCTCAAGTAGCACCAGGGGAGGTTCAGGTTGGAAATTAGGAGACATTTCTTCTCAGCAAGAGCAGTCAGGCACTGGGACGGGTTGCCCAGGGAAGTGGTGGTGTCACCGTCCCTGGGGGTGTTCAAGGAAAGGCTGGACATGGTGCTTAGGGACATGGTTTAGTGGGTGGCATCGGTAGTAGGGGGATGGTTGGACTAGATGGTCTTGGAGGTCTTTTCCAACCTTAATGATTCTGTGATTCTGTGATTCTTTGTAATCAGTTATGTGAGGTCAGTAATTCTTTTTTAGCAAGCTGAGTGCTGGTGATTCTTTGCTAGCTTCAGTCAGTGTCTAATGACAGAGGACAGCAGTATCTACAGAAGCACTGAGCCTTGCTAAATCAATTTTGTATGAAAGGAGAGGCAAGAGTTACTGAAAGAAGGAAATATTCTAGCATTTGGCTACATGTGCTGGCTGCCACCATCAAATATGTGCTTCCTGGGGCTTTCCCAAGGCAACACAGCCTGACAAGGAAGCCCCAGAGAGATAAGGTTGGAAGCGAGCACCTGGTCCAGCTGACTGTCCTAAACACAGAGCAGCATCAGCAGTAGTGACCTACTAGAGAGAAAAGGGAGCAGGGAATCTGGGGAAAGGGTAAGGAGGACAGGAGCCTGTCAGCTAAACATGAGTCAGTGTGAAAAGTCAGATCAAAACATCAAAGATAAAATGACGACAAGTTTGAAAGATATCGGTAAAAAAAAAGATGGGGAAAAAAGATTGAGATGATCAGGAAAGAGGGCAGAAAAGGACAGGATTTTACTGTTTTGAAGATAAATTGGACTTTCTGACGTTAGCAGAAGTGTATCAGCAGAGGAGCTCGAAGACTAGAATAAAATACGCAAAGAAAACAGGCCATTTTAAATTACGCTGACACTTTCTGTGTCCTTATAGACAATGCTGTTTGATACTGTAACACTTTTCCTGTTCTGTGAGAATGATTTGCTGCATCCTATATCACTAGAGGCTTTGCCCGAGTAAGCTCAGTTCGCATATAAAAACTGAGTTATGAAAAAAGGGCAGTGTTGATTGACAGCTCTGGAACAAACCACAGGGAAACACAGGACGCTTGCATCGAGCAGTTTTCGGATGATAGCATTCATACACCAACTGTACAACCCTACCGATATATCACTGCACCTCTATCATTATGACTATGGATTATGTAGGATGGCCTCTGCTTACACAGGGGACAGTGCTGCAAACCATTTTGGCCACTCTGGGCACACATATTTCACTTCCCCACATACACAGTATGGGAAGTAAAGGTGTAGCTTGCTATTGAATCTCACCTCTATGCCTGTTACTAGCTTGTATATATGTGTGACTATATAAATAATTGTATATAACTAGTTTGCATGCCTTACTGCTGTACAGGTACAAAATGATTGCAAAATGATTGCTAATGGTCATATCCATTCTGCACAAGAATGTAGACTCATTCTCCTTTTTGTTTTTCTGCTTGAATCCTAGAAGAAAATGGACCCCGTCTACTTGTGGTAGCAGAACAAGCCAAAATCTTCTCGCAGCGGGGTGGCAATGTCACACTGCCATGTAAATTTTACCACGAACACACATCAATAGCTGGCTCAGGAACCCACAAAATCCGTGTCAAGTGGACCAAACTCACCTCAGATTACCTCAAAGAAGTGGACGTCTTTGTTGCGATGGGACAGCACAGAAAGAGCTACGGAAAGTACCAGGGCAGAGTGTTTCTGAGAGAAAGCAGTGAAAATGATGCCTCCCTCATAATCACAAACATAATGCTGGAGGATTATGGAAGATATAAGTGTGAGGTGATTGAAGGATTAGAGGATGACACGGCAGTGGTAGCTCTGAATTTGGAAGGTAAGTAATGCCTGAATTAATACCTAAATTTAGATTTGCATGGTGTTAAGGAATACCTGCTTTTCCTCCTCATACTGCTGATATTGTGATATCAGCGATAGCAGCAAGCGTGAGAAGTGGGATTCACTGTGCTCTGGGGACCTGGGCCTGACAGCCTCTAGCAGCTATCATAAATTAGAAGAACATTGGAACTTTTATAACTTACACTAGCCCACAGCATATTCAGCTCCCAGTGCAAGGGGAGGCAGGAGAAAAAAAAAATCAACCCCTGACCAAACACAGTATGAAGGACTCCATATGTTTTTAATTTGGTCCTCTAGTTTTACAGAAATTGCTATGTGTTTTTGCAGTAGACTTGGGCAAATTATATTAAGTGTTCCCTAAAAGCCATTTTACAGAACTTTGGGACAAAGTAAAATATTAGCAAGCAGAGAAAAATCTTCTTACAACAGGGAAATTCTTAAAATAATCTAACAGAGACAATGATTTTGTCTCTTCTCCAGGTTTATAATTATATGAAATACATCTCTGTATATCCTGCTAAACAACTCTAATATATAGACTGTAGTAGCCACTTCCCTCAGCAATATTCTTGTAAACAATACAGTACAAACCATTAGAAAATATGGTGAAATGGATTGAAAAAGGACAGAAAAAGTAATCTTTCATTTACTCTTATGAAATTCAGATGAATTTTATGAGATCAAATCAGCATTTGGCCTTTTTCCCCAGTGCACCGTACAGTTCTCAGCCATAAACCACGAGTTGCTTGAAGATGTCTCCCTGTCCCCATTACCCTTATACTTACCAGCATGTGTGTATCAGGCATTATATGGTACTAAGGGGAAAAAAATGGGAGGGAGGTGAGAAAAAAAAAAAAAAAAAAAGAATAAAAAAATATCAAAAGCAAGACCCATTAAATCTGTGAGGTATATAAATCTTTCACTGCAGGCTGTTGAATATTATGATGGTTGTTTACTTAATCTTCTCAATAAGACTGGTTCACTGTTGGTTGCAACCAAATAGATACCATGGACTGAGCTTACTTCTTTATATCCATTTTCTTCTTTCCCAGTTGGAGTCTGCTAATATCTTCCGTTTCTGAGTATAGAAAGGCCCTGGCCCTGCACAGTTTTCATGCCAGCACAATATTCCTTTTAGATTGTTTTTCACCCCACATAATTGGTTCTTAATAAGAACATACACTGTTCTTTACAAATTTAGGAGATAAAGAAAATTGATCATGTACACAGGTTAAGTTACCTAATACTCAATTTTGAGTGAAGACAGAAGTGAGTAGAAGGGAAAAGCATTTTACTTCATTCATGGCATAAGGCAATACCATTCTTCTGACAGGCTCCTCATGTCCCAAGTACATACCTCCACCAGCCTTGGAGCTTGTCCAGACAAATTACTATGCATCTTGTTCCCAGTTATATACTGGGACTTCCCAGCATTTTATGGCATATTGATATCTTTTGCCAATGTAATACGGTCAGAGCCAGTGTAAAATCTTTAAAATATTCATCACACTACACATTTGGTACCTGTTCTGGTACCACGTAACATTGTGCCTTTGAAGTAACAGTTACGTGGTTTTTGACACTGCCCAGAGCTAAGTGCTAAATTCACATATGGGCTAATGAGCAGTATGAGGTTGCCCAGGTAGTCATTTACATAGAATTATAGAACAATAGGATGGTTTGGGTAGGAGGGCATGTGAAAGATCATCTAGTTCCAACCCCCCTGCCATGGGAAGGGACACCTCCCACTAGATCAGGTTGCCCAGAGCGCCATCGAGCCTGGCCTTGGGCACTGCCAGGGATGGGGCACCCACAGCTTCTCTGGGCAGCCTGGGCCTGGGCCTCAGAGCAAAGAATTTCTTCTTTATAGCTAATCTAAATCTATCCTCTTTTGGTTTAAAGCTATTACTCCTTGTCCCATCACTACACAGGTCCTGAAAAGCACATGAACAAAGTGAGACATCCCAGCCCTGACATGACCAAGAGTTACTACATCTCTTTTTTTGAGGACAAACCCCAAAGTTAGTCAGCAGTAAGCACTGGAGAAATTATATCTTTTGAACACAATGGCAAAAAGCAGATTTTCTATCTTTTTTACCATGACCATTTAGTGATAGAGCACCAGGTTATTGGACACGAGATCTAGGTTCTACCTCCTAATACACATCTAGCCTACTGCATCTGCCTTTGAAGTATGCCAACTCCAGCCCATCTTGTCCAGTACCACCACTCCTTCCTGTTTCCTCCTGCCTCAAATCCAAAATAAGGAAATTCATTGGATAGGAAGGGCAAAGAGGTGTCATTTGTCTTTAGACAAATTGTATATTCCAATCTCTGCTCTAAGGAAAGTTCACACATTTTAATGAGTGTCTGGCTACCGTTCAGAACAATGTCTTGTTTTAAAGGCTTTTGTCAGATATGGGTGTCAAATTGTTCATATCTGATATTATAGAGTGTCATTTCCTAATCAGACAGAAAATACTAATTTAGGAAACCTTATGGTAAAAGTTAACCTTTCAAGTGAGATAAGAGTATGAGTGTGTAAGATTGGAATAAAACAACTTAGTAATGATTAGGATAAATAAATCCAAGTCTAAGTTGTGTTGAAGTTTCATTCTAAAATCGTAATAATTAAAGTGTACTTTATTTACAAGTGTATATTTACAATGGGCATAATGGATATACATAATGGATGGAATGTATCCCACTCCCTGAGTGCCCCTTGCACTCATCTTTCATCTCATCTGTAGGTTTATGCAGTGTTGGCTTTTATTGCTGTTTCATGCATTTGGGCAATGCAGAGCAGAATAAGTTTTTAAAAAATAATCTAATTTATTAGATAAAATTTACTTTAGTCTTTGGACAAAAATGAAAATATATTAGTCCATACTAACATCCTTCATCTCTTACAAGCAATAAGGTTAATCTCACAGTAGGAAGGATCTGCTTCAGTAGCCTGATGTCTCGAGATGGTGGCCCTCAGGATGTTAGTTGGCAGCAAGACAAAACCATCCAGGAATGCCCGCTAGCAGCATAAAACAGCTGATCACTCCAGTGTGAGTTCACTGTACAAACAGCATCAGTTTGGCTAGTTGAAAGCATGTAAATTTATCTATATGAAAATAGTTGACCTCTACCTCAATGGACCTTTTATCTTCTCTGAAGGTGGTAGAACTTTGTTCTTATTAGACTTAAAGGCCTCCTAGGACTGTCATTAAATAAGCTATCCATAATAACTGGTTATTTTTAGCTTTGGAAAAATAAATAAACAAACAAACAAAAACAGGAAAAAAAGCCAGTGAAATTAGACTCCATCTGTATTCATACCTTGCACAACTTTTTTTGCATATTGTCTTTGCTATTATGAAAGAGAAAATCTTTCGTAATATCTTTCATTCTTTCCCTTCCTTCCTTCCTTCCTGCCATGCTCCTCGTGCATAAAATAAGCATCAGGAGCTTCGTATTCTTCTACACATATTCTGAGAGTACTGAAAGCTGAACAAATTAAAAGGCCTACCTATGGAAGGTAGATGTTGTTGCCCGAGTCACAAGCAAAGAATGATTTCTCAGCTTAGAGTAAATTTCCTTTATGTTGTTGTTTTACTTCACTAAATTTTCTTTATGTTAGTGCTTTATTATTTTTCTCTCTTATGAGCATGAGGCACTGTAGTGAATCTCCCTATGCCAGGTTTGTGTGCTTTGGTTTCCTGGGCAGGTGAAAGCTCCAGCAGCACCCTTGCTCATATTGCTCAGGCACAGATCGCGTGTACTATTCCTTCATGGCACTGAGATTCATGGGCCAGGTGGCAGAGAAAATGGAGCAACACTAAGCTGCCAAAGGCAGGTTTTAATTTATTAGGATTTTTTTTTTATAGGTCCTGTCTTCAGAGATAGGTGATAACTGAACATAGTAGCCTTGCAGTACAGGCTATAAAATAATTACTTGACACATTCAACAGTACCAGAAATATGCAGATCTAGATAAAGCTGTTAAAAATCTCTGTAGACTGTGCTTCTTGATAGAAATTAACACTTTGGGTGGCTCTACGTAAACTAGCAGGTTTTGTGATCTTGCATGGAGGTATGTTAGCCTTTATGCCCAAGATGGGGTGAGAAAAAGAGCAGCATCTCCTTCCAAAACAGACTTTATAGCCCAAAAATAGATAAAACGAGTTAATGAGCTCCATAAAAAAAAAAAAAAAAAAAATCCTCCAAATTATTACAGAAATCATTTCTAATCTAGTCCTAGTTTCTAATCAGATTTACCCTGATTTGTCTTGTTTCTTTTGCATGTTGCTGTTACAGTCATACACCAAAAGCTACTTAAAACATTCATTGCATAACAATGTGTTGTTCTGTCTACAGTCAAACTGATGATATAAGGCACACCATTTGTAAGTCCTTAGAAGACAACAACATTTGTTGTGAAAGACAACAGTTCAGCAAGAATAAATTGTATCAGACCATGTAATTCCTTCTTTGTCAGGACAACAGGTCTTTGCAGACACACATGTACTGCCACTCCTGTGAGAAATGGTACTTCGAGGATGCAGTGCAGTAAAAGATCTAAATAGAGCAACAAAAATTATCTGGAAATGATGAGCTGAAAGGAAAATGCAAAAAGAATTAGGACTGAATAGCCTAAGGAGGACAAAGACAAGTCTTCAAATTTTGATAAAGGCTGTAAAAAATAAATAAGAAATAATCTGCCCCGGGCCAGGCAAGTCTAGTTGTCGTGCCTGCATTGGTCAGAAGCAAGTGACCCTGATGGCTTGATGCAGGGGTGCCATAGGATAGATGGACACTGCCTCAAGTGGCCCCAGTTTCATGGGGAGGCTGCTACCTCTTCACAGCTGGTGGCCCACCATGGAGCCTGTGCTGAATAGTCAAGATACCAGGCAGAGGAGTGGAGATGGATTCTGAAGGAAAATGAGGTACTTAACCACTTTTCACAGAATTTTAGAAATCCAACATGGAAAATTTTGCCTTCGAGTGTATGAACCTGCCAAAGTAAAACTGTACCCTACAGTATGGCATATAGCAAACCCTACTGTACCTGGTGTTTACACTGGCTGCATGAAAACTTACTTTTCTGTTTAGGCTAGAACTCAAGGAAGCCCATTTCTTTACTCTGGCTTTAAAAATACTTAAAAAAAAAAAAATCCACATGCATTAACAGAGATTTTGTTCTATCTGGAAATACTCTTAAAACTGCTAATTGCATATGGTACGAGCTTAATAGACACACATAAATTGTTACAGGATTTGTGCTTTCTAGGCTTATTTCCTCATCTCACATTGGATAACTATTACAGTTCCTTGCACTATGAATGTCCCTGTTGTGACTGGGTAACTACAAAGCATTTGTATTGAGTTTTAGGAATTACCTGCATATAGGAATCTGAAATAGCCTGCAAAGGACACACAGATATCATGCTTTTTTCTATTCCTTATGTGAGCAGGACGGAACTTTGCTTCTCTGACTATTTTCCTCGTATTTTTAACTGAATATTTGATTCTCATAGACCTCTTATAAATTCTCCCTCCAAAACAAATAGAGAAAAAAAATATATTTTTCCTCAATCAAGGAAAAGGTAGCAGTCAACACTTGTGCACAAAAGCTCTTTGCTTTACAAGACACTTTCTCTTGTCCCTCTCTCTCCCTTCTGGTTTCTCTTTCATAAACTATAATGAGAAGCACAGTAGCAGAGCTGTACACCTGAATTGAATGTAAGACATCATGGAAATATGGGCTTGTGTATGGGAAGGATATGTTAAATCTCCACGTCTTACCTTCTGATTTGGTACAAGTCCTAATTTCCATTACAAAAGTCATTTCTGGGACTGTGATTGCATTGCCACAGGTACATACAGCAAGCTGGGTCAGATCCTCGCTACCCAGGTTTGCTCTGCACTGAATCCATGTGTCTCAGGTTCATCCTCTAGCAGGGGTTGTCCCACCGAGGGCGTAGGTCCTATTTCAGAGAAATGGAAATCTGGGAGAGGAGCCACACGGTCAAGTCCACGCTCTAAGTTTATATTCCTCATTCAGGCTCCACAAGTATCTCAACAGCTTCCTCAGGGTGAGGAGCTGAATCACCAAGGTCAAGCTATGGGTTTCAGCTCCATCTTCCCACAAGCTAACTGGGTGAGGGAACCATATCTCTCTGGGTTTTAAAGAGACACAGACACATTTTCTGGTAGTTGGCTGGAAGTGCCCGACTGCATACAGATACCATGTGAAGACTGCCAGCTGGACCTGCCTGCAGAAAACATGGGGGGATCAGCAGCTTTTGTTCACAGAGAGCTGGAGAGCGAGCCATACATAACAGCCTACAGTTATGTACAGTGTTTGGAAGAACAAAACCATTCTTCCCCTGTGGAAGATTATCTGGAGCTTTCATGTGACCAACAATAAGTGTTAGTTTCCAGCCATTTGTGGCTGGAAGTTTTCCTCTCCCTCCGTTTCCTGAGCTGAATTTGTTAACATTTGGAAGTGAGTGTTCTGTCTGGTAGCAAAACACAGGGTTGGAGTCAGGGTTTTTGAGTCAGTCTGTAGTTTGGGAACAGAAACAAGCCTCCAGATAGCTTTTGTCCACTCGAGAACAGATGGAATGGATTATCTTTTGGTGGTTTATAAGATCCAAGACCAAAGAAGATGCTGTGCAGTGAACTAAAGTTCAGAACTGCTAAACTGTACCAAAAGGAAGATAAATACTAAGATCTAGCTATTAATTTAGTGTTAGTTTCATAGGGAAATGAAGAAGATAAAACAATATTAGCAACGATTCAAAATAATGCAAAGCTACACAAAATACATATCAAGTCAATGAAGCTGTACAACATCACCAATGGCCACCCCCATTCCCAGGGTGAAATTAATGCTAATCAGTTGCAGGCTTGTACTGTGGATGAACCCAAACAAAAATCAGCTTCTATGCAGTCTACCCGAATATAGCCCAAAGCTAATACTACAGTTTTGTGCCTATTTACGTTAAGACATTATGTCTTAAAAACTGTCAAGCTCAAGTACATTTGTGACAAATTAACATACATATATAACCATCTAAAAAAAAGCAGATTTTAGAAATCTTAAGGAACCAAATCTGTCTGAACAGTTTCCAACAAGTATACCTTATCCATTGGAAGTTATATAAGTTTAGCTGTTCAGTTTCTAGCATCCACCTCTAGTAGGGTTCTTTTTACATGGATATGCAGATCAAGCACATGCACTGGACAAGGAGTCAGTTGTCTGGGGAAGTATAGTTCTGGAAAAACAGTAAGTATTGGATTTCTGATAAAGCAATAAAGCTTGGACTCCTCTGATGCTTGCTATATTTTTACCACAGTCATTTTTATTTCTATCCATTAAAACAAAGGGAGAATTAATGTATTTTTATTTTTATTTTTTAAAGGAGCAGGAGGGAGGAAGGAAAAACGAAGTTTGAGAAATCATACCATAGCTACAGCTTCTTGTTTATGAAGTTATAGTTAGCAGCACATGAAGCATTACAATTCATTCATGCTTTATAGTTCACAGCAACTAATAACTGAAAAGTACTTTAAGAAAAGATTTACAAAAGGAAAGAAAGTCAGCAGACTCTCCAGTTAATTGCTGAAGGAGAACAAAATCTTGTATATTATTACCCTGCCAAGTTTACATTTGAATGCTTTATTTTCTTGGATCGAGTCACTGAGGTTTAGTAATAACAAAGATTTTATTTAACAAAAATAACACTATTTGGATCATAGATGAGTGAGGGAGAGGAGGGAAAGAAAGGAGACGATAAGATACCAGTGGAATAGACACAAAAGTGGGCTGAGTGCTCAAGAAGAAGAATGACTTCATTGCATGCTGACGGTCTTGCATGACTGTAATGTAATTTCAGTATCCTATGCTACATTGCCCTGGAGACGAGGAACTTGTTACACAGAGAATTCATCAGCGGGGAGAAAATAAAAAGAGAGATAGATGTCTGTACCAGAGTTCAAAGTTTTTGGCTCATCCCCTAATGTGTTATCTTGTCTTCAGCCCCTCTGCATCCCACAACACCCCGTTGTGCAGGGATGTTTGAGAATAAACATTCTGAGCTGGATCTGCTCTGGTGCCATTTTATTTCAGCTTATTATGAAGATTGGGCTAAAGCCAACTATAAAATTTAGATCTGAGCTAAGTTTCCAAACCCTGCCAAAGTTAGGGTGGTCTGATCCAAACTTTTGTTTCATGTCTCTCTCTTCTTTCTACAGTCTTTTATCAGAGCCACATGGGGAGGTGGTTCTTCAGCAATTTCCGAAACATCCTTCGTGCTTTGAGAAGTAACTTTTAAATGCAGATATACATATATAAATATCCTGTGGGAAAGTCTATAAGTTCAATAAAATTGACTGAATGTTGCTGCTGAAACTGCTCTGTAGCTGTCCCTACGTCTGCCACCTCCATGCAGATGCTCTCTGTCCCCAGGTCTCTGTGCCCTGCCTGTCTGCAGCTGCTCACCACTGATAAGCAGCAGGGCGATCTGTGGTACCCCTCAGGGGTGGAAGGAGGCACTGGCAGGTCTGTGCTTCTTGTCAGGTCTGTCTGGCATTGCTGCACTCAGGGTGCTGCATGGCTAAATGGTTTCCTCACCTAAGTGAGGAAACCTGTCTTCTGCTCAAGGGACCCTGCTCCCTGATGCCCTCTGTGAGGAGCTCTGCCTCCAAGAGTGGTGAAGAACTGCCAAAAAGGAGCTGAAGAGTATCAGAAAGGACTCCCTAGAACCACAGAGAATTTCATGGATTTCATTTCCTTGTAGATTTCCTATTTTAATATCTCAGGACCCTGATATTATATCTCCTACCAGACTAGTCTTGAAAAGTTCTTTTTAAGCTGGGCATGAAATGCTTTCCTGTTCCTGGGACAATGTGAAATAGAATAAAAACAAACAAATAAAAATCTAACAGTCTTGAACTCTCAGGAAATCTTGGCAAGAGTCCAGGAAACAGCACAGCAGGTCAATCAGAACATTTTATTTTAACATTCACATGCAAGAAGAAATAGTTTGTGTGTCTCTATGCTACAATTTCTTCTTCTTATGTGATTGCCAGAAAATCCCCAAATCCAACCCAGAAAAATAAGAAAGAAAGAAAGAAAGAAAGAAAGAAAGAAAGAAAGAAAGAAAGAAAAATAAGAAAGAAAGAAAGAAAGAAAGAAAGAAAGAAAGAAAGAAAGAGAAAAAGAAA
>CM021763.1:78178731-78208483 GCA_011075105.1 Heteronetta atricapilla | reverse complement strand
CGATATTGGCCAAAAGATCAATTTCTCTTTAAAAATTTTTTTTAAAGAGAAATTGATCTTTTGGCCAATAAACTTGACTTTTCTGATGAGAAGCATCCAGCTCTCCTCATCTTTAAGCACTCCTTGCATGCACGAGGGTGAGACCAGAGCAGGGACAGCAGAGCTGCTGGTGGGGCACACGTGTAGCCCTGGGGGTCTCCCCACTGGGTTACCTGGAGAGGAGCTGGGTGAGGAGGTGGCTGCATCCCCTTCTCAGACCACACAGCTGATGTGCTGGCAAAGCATTTTTCCCCAGAAAAAAGCAATGTAGCAGGCAAACACATTATTGGGTTAACCTCTATTTCTCCTTCTGAGGACTGGAAATGCTGTTTCTCCTTGTGCTCTTTTGGTGTGGATGATACTCAGCTAGCCCCCTCTTTGCCATTTCAGGTGTCGTATTCCCCTACTCTCCACGGCTGGGTCGTTACAACCTAAACTTCCACGAGGCTCAGCAAGCCTGCCTGGACCAGGACTCCATCATTGCCTCTTTCGATCAGCTCTATGAGGCCTGGAGGTCCGGGCTGGACTGGTGCAATGCGGGCTGGCTCAGCGACGGCTCCGTGCAGTACCCCATCACCAAGCCCAGGGAGCCCTGTGGGGGGAAGAACACGGTGCCCGGCGTCAGGAATTATGGCTTCTGGGACAAGGATAAGAGCCGCTATGATGTGTTCTGCTTCACTTCAAACTTCAATGGTAAGAGCTGGGTTCTCTTCTACCTCACAGGTGGCTGTTTCAGAAAAGAAAGCAATGCTGATGGCAGCAAAAGACAGCAGATGACACTTGGCTGGCCAAAGTTTGCGTCAGCTTTGGGAAATGTTGCTGTTGAATTTACCAAGATGTGCCCAGAGTAATGTTGTCTTTGCCACATATTCACACAGATAATTTTTAAAACTTGGAGTTATACTTGCAGTAGTTTCTAATATATCCACTTTCACACCCTTAGTATTAATGCAATACCTTTTTAATGCTATTTGCCCAGGTTCTTTCAGCTAAAGTGATGAAGAAACCAGTAATTCCTTTAATTGAGCTTCCCCAGTGAGTTCAATTTTAACTATGATGTTTTACAGTGTAAATGTCACTTAAAGTTCTGATTGCCACTTCATCTCTGGTGTTGTCTCAAGCAGCTCTAGCTCATCCACCAAGTCTAATATGACTAATACTTCCCTATAAGCAAAGCTATTTCTGACTCTTGTGCCTAATAATTTAGATTTCTAACCTTAGTACACTGTCAAAACCAAAACTTTAGAAACTTTAGTTCTAGCTCTGAGCTTGGTTTGCTCTAAACCTTATTTTAGTGATTGCAAGATTTCAGCTGTTAGTAGATCATACTGTAGGTGTGAAATGAGCTGATCTCAGCCTGCTAGATTAAATAATCTAGTGCCTGAAAAAAGATTTACAAAGCGTGGCTGTGAATGAGAGGAGCACTGCAAGTGAGCAGTGCAAAAGGAGTCTCCAGTCTTCTACAATATCATGCTCATGGGTAATTCCTGTTTGGCGTGCAGCCCCACCAGAGCAAGGAGCACAGCCTTTTTTTGTGTTTACTCAGATTGATTATTCACACTGAAGCATTTGTGCTCTACAGCACGCAAAAAAAATAAACATAAGCTTTTCTCTTAGAAGATATGTTCTGTCCCACCCTCTCAGAAAAACAAAACAAAAAAAAACACATCAAACAAACAAAAAGCTATAAAACAACAAATCCTGAAACCAACAATATCAAAAATGAGACTGGATGTACTCTGAAACAAATATTTATCTGATTTTTATCATGCTACATCATTCTGTGAAATGCTGGCTCATATTTTTTCTTGCTCCACTGATTCAAGGTGAAATCTTGTATGAGCTCATTGTATGCAGATTTAAATCTGTAGTAATTAAATAGCAGTAAGTAATAAATTGAACTAGGGGAAAAAATAAATCTGATAGCTGCACCATTTAAAGTGCTTGCAGGGCAAACATTTGTGATTGCTGGTCACTAATGACCACCCTTTTCTGTACTAGTAGCTCAACAGTATGTCTCATGGGAAGATAAAATCATTAAAAAAAGGTACTGATAGACAAATATTGCTTGTACACTAATACAGCAAGATAGAGAAGGAGGGAAGAGGAATGAGTTAAGGTGAGGACAAGGTATACAAGTGACAAAGAGATAAAAGAAATCAAAGTTCCATTAAAATGGATCTCATGCTTGGGGAGTTGGTTAAACTGCCTGCAAGACATAATGTCACACAACAGCAGGATGATGTAAAGAGCTGAGCGCCAGTCTCCCCATCTCCCCGTAGCTCAGCACGATATGAGTACCTCAACTACCAGCAGAAAACCTGGACATACCCTTCTGTGTCCCTTCTATGTTCTCCATTGTTCATATCCCAAGCACACCTTAACATCCACAATAATTCCTGCAACCTTCCCAGAATACCAGCTTCCTACTGGCAGCTCAGCAATTCAGATACCTTAACAACGTCATTAGTGTTCTCACTGTAATGGGAAAAACCTTATAATAAACCTATTTGTCACCAGGTTACAATTGCCAAAGATAGTGGCTGTGGGCACTGGGCTATTTCTGCAACATGCAATATTGATCCTCGGCTTGGGAACAGCCAAGGAAAATGAGAAGTGGTTAGGACACCATGCATTTCCAACAGTGGCAGTGACTGCTGGAGTCTCCTGACAGTGTGAAACAGAGAAGCCTTCAGCTCTATGTGAGGGAGCTGGAAAAATGCCAGGGGCCCCAGGATCAGAGGCATGTAAGGCTAGCTTAAATAAAATAATAATAATAATAATAAAAAATCTCAAAGAGTGTCAGTTGTATGAGCTGCTGCTGTGAATAATGAGGGTGTGTGAGGTTTATATTGGGGTCTTTTTAGAGAAAGAAATCTCAAAAATACATTATGATCTCAAGGGAGATTGAAAAAAAAAAAAAAAAAAAGAAGAAGAAGAAGAAGAAGAAAGAAGAAAGCCTCAATTTTAAATAGTTGAGGCTTGGGTTTTACATGGAGAATAAAGGCACACAATGACAAAATTACATTCAGTCATTAAGGTGACAAATGAAAATATAATCTTCAATTCAGTGTGCTCCAGTCCACATTCAGTGTTTTCACTCTGGATCTAATGGAGTCCCTCTGTGGTAAACTGAGTACACCAAGAAATAGGGACAAAAATTTGTTTTGATGCTGTTAGAAATGAATTCTGCCCTCACTCCTGTTAACTGCACAGCGAAATTGTTTCAGCAGAGTTCTTCTGCAATGCAGTATAAAATAATCTCAGTACTTTATGAAAATTACCCTCTGCAGTGTCTTTTCTCACACTAGTTTAAGTGCAGTACTTGAGCATTTTGTTCTGCTTGTGTAACTGTGTCATTCAGGTGATTCATAAATGATTTTTTTTTTTTTTTTTGTCTTTTGTAGCTGTGCAGGTAAAGTCAAACACCCCAAAATGGATCATCTGCTTTTTGAAAACTGTAGTACCAGCAATTTACCAGTTTACAGGAATATGTAGCGATATATATAGAGAGAGAACTATACAAAGAGTAACATTATAATAATTCTGTCTATATGCTTACTATTCAGAGTTCAAGAATAAGACCACATGGCTGCGCAGGAAAGATGGTTCTTTTCATGTATGTATAGATACATATGTATCCATATGTAGCTAACCTCTTCTCAGTGGCTTGTGGGGACAGGACAAGGGGCAACAGCCGCAAGATGGAGCACAGGAAGTTCCACACTGACATGCGAAAGAACTTCTTCACAGTGAGGGTGACGGAGCACTGGGACAGGCTGCCTACAGATGCTGTGGGGTCTCCTTCTCTGGAGATACTCAAGGCGCGTCTGAACGCCTAGCTGGGCAGCCTGCTCTGAGGATCCTGCTTTGCAGGGGGGTTGGACCCCCAAAGATCTTTCGAGGTCCCTTCCAACCCCTACAGTTCTCTGATTCTGTGATTCTGTGATTCTGTACAAGTATTGCAGCAGCAATTCAAGTCCCACAGTCCCCGAATGGCATAGGACAAAGAATGTGTAATGATATAGCTGAGGGTTATTCTTTACCTAATTTCAAATGGTTTCTCAATGGGAGCAGTGAGTCTCTCAGAGAAAAAACATGGGAATCTCTGACACTGAAAAGTGTTAGGCAAGCTAAATATAGACATATCTATCAGCTCCTTTATATTTCTAGGGCTTGTGTCACACTTTCAGCTCATTAATGTGCATTTTGTTATGTACTTTGCACACAGAACTGCAATGCATAATTGATTTATTATCAGCTCTGGCAAAATCGGGTAAAAATCTCTTACGTTAACAAAATTAAAAATACAAAAAATTAATTTTAGGGATCATGTTGAAAATGCAGCTGTGAACCACCTGTTTACTTCAGTAATGCATGTGACAAACTACCCACCACCCTTTACAGGGGAGGAAGTGGCAGAAGGTCTTTTCTGAATAATGCATGCTGACCGTTCCAGATAAGCAGAGTACTTGATCTCTGGGAACACGTAGCTGTTGCTCTAAAAAAGGGAACAAAACTACACGAAGTTAAATTACGTGCCCTTTCCTAAAAGTGGGTGCACTGGAGTCAGGTGGGAGGTCTTGAAGGGGATATTCAAAAATTGTTCCCACATCTTTAATGCAGTGGTTTAAAATCAGTCACTGGAGTTGATCACTGTATTTCGGCATGCTTACTGTGACCTTATATTTGAAGGAATTTATTTTCAGTATATTTGGCTTTGGAGAACAATGGCCTTATCCAGCCGGTTTCTGTGGCTGTGAGGTGTCCTGAACTGTACAGGTCTGTGGAACAGATGATACAGCTGACATGTTGTGCTGCCTGCTGGGAATGCCCCTTGCTGCCATTTGAAACCAAGCATTTACTCTGCACAGTGAAACAATTCAACCCGTTTCTTCATAAGCTTTTCAGCCTGTGTGCAGACTGCTGACTTCACGGGGCATCCTGTTCCCTGCATCAGCCTTAGGGCTCAGCCCCAGCCCTTAGGTATTCGATGACTAGCTGTGGCTGAAGGCATCCTCCCTGAGCACACAGACATCTCTGTGTGAGCTCTTTTGCACAGAAAAGCAGGTGGGGTGGTGCTGCATTTTGGTGCCTCTGAGTGTACTGTCCCACTTTGTCTACACCCAGTTTTGATTAAAATAAACTTCTCCTCAAAACGCCCCATTTAGAGCTGAGGTTGGAAGGAATCTTCACTGGCTGTGCATCCCTCAGGCTCCCGCAGTCACAGGATGTAGGTATTTAGGTGAAGTGCTCAGGTTTTCCTCTTTAAGGCAGTCTGTTACATGCAAAAGCTTAAAATGGCTGTAATAAATGGAGTTTGATTAGGTTTGCATAAACCCCCTTCCCTTTGATTTGGAGTGAGAAGTCAAGCCAAGCACACTCATCCTCTGTAGGAGTAACCTAACTACCAGCTATTAATGAGAGACAGAGGGTTAATGCTCTGCCTCCCCTCCCATCCTTCCACGTGAATTAATAAAAACTAAGATTGAGCAGTTACCATTTAGGAGGGCTTCTAGCCTATTGGCAGGAAGAAAAAACCAAAAACAAAACAACAGCAACAAAAAAAAAAAACAGCAAATCTGCACTGAGTTTATTGACAGTGTTTTATTTAATCAGATGTTCTGGATGCACATTCCACCCTCGTGGGGCTTGCTATTAAAATTCTCCTATTTAGGGAAGGGGCAGAGAACAGGAGGTTTTATTATTGATGTCATATGTCAAAAGCCTGACCTTACTGCAAATCCCTAGGAAATTACATTCCACTGACATATGGTTTGAAGAGCAACTAATAAGTTAGGTGAAGTTTACATACTATCAGCCCAAATCCCTGTTCCCTTAAGTCTGAAATCCTATTTGCTTTGGGGAAACCTCTTAATAACCTAGTAAGAACAGGTTTCCACTTAATAAACATTTTTCTTCAGCAACACCCTGTAAATTCTGTCAACTTGCTGAGCTGGAGTCAACCAAGCATTTTACAAAGGTGTGGATTATCTACTCTCAACAGTTTTCTGTGAAAACACTGTAGATATTGTTTCTGACAACAGTGAAATTGTTTAAAAGGTTCTTCTCCACCACAGCCACAATGTAAATGCTTTTTTTTTTAAATGATTTCTGTCACAGTATAAAATTTCAAACCTTCACACAAAGCTAATTCAATTATCTTTATATCTTCATCTGACCTGACATTTCTTCACTTGAAAAAAAGAAAAAAAAATAAGCGTTTTTTTTTTTTTTTTTTTTTTTTTTTTTTTGTTTGTTTGTTTTTTTTTTTGTTTTTTTTTTTTTTTCTGGGATCTAGAGCTGATGTAACTCTTCTTTCCCATTGGTTTTCCTTTACCAAGAAAGTAATCTGTGCAGGATCCAACTTGAGTTTTTATATGTTTGTTTGTTTGTTTTTTTTATGAGGAAAAAAATGGTATTATGCCAGAGTATGTACATAATTAAGAAGCTGAGAGTGTGCTTGCCCCACATGAATGAACTGATTTGATTCTCAACCAAATTCCCCTTTTTACAGAACAGTCAGATTGAAAATGTTGTGGATTTATTTGGAAATTTGCTAAATAAACCTAAGTATAATGAGTGAAAGGCTAACAATGAATTTATATTGCCTTGATAAGTGAAATTAATGTTGGTATTATTTCTGCTCTTGGATTAATACAGGGGACTTCCTCTTTTAGTGTTACTTGTTGGCATATGTTTTCATTATCTTGAGACAGAGTCACATTTTTCTTAGTAGCACTATCAGTTCAATGCCATCGTAAGGCAAGGATATGTCCTTTGATGCCTAAAGAGAAACAGAGTTGCAGAACTGCTGTGAATGTTTGTGATGCTGCTAATGAAGACTTATGGGAGGCATGGTTTTAATCTGCCAGAGCTTCAAACCCTGCTTCGGAGAAGCTGTGCAATGTTTTGTCTTTCTTAGAGGGAAAAAAAAAAAAAAAGAAAAAGAAAAAAAAAGTTTAAGTTGTGCTTGTACTTAATCAGAAACAAGGTCACTGCCTTGTCAGAGGGTAAAACTGCATGTGTTAGCTGCAGCCACCCTCACCCAAGTGCTATACGTGGCCAAATCTTGCTATGTCATGCGGCCGAGAAGAAAACTCAAAAGGTTTTTAATCTCATGTTGAGAACATGATGTAAAATTACACTGCTTTGGACATTCCACTAATTTCCCTTTTCTACTGCTAAGATGCAGCTGTATGAGGTCTGCTTTGCCTGAGATCTGTGGGATCCTCAGGCATTTTACTGGATTATCTTTGGCACCTTGTTGGTAAATGTATCTGGCACCTTAACGTTAGGTACAGAGCAAGGCCCACCACTGAAAACCAGGTTATCTACCAACATCCCACTTTTCTTCTTGTTATTATACCTCTACATCCAGTGGATGAAAATGCATTACAACAGGTCAGTTAGCACTGGATGCCAGTGAGGCTGGAGATGCCATGCCATACAATGTTAGCAGAAATAAGTATAATGCTGTATTTTCGTTTAGATTGCCCTCCTCTGCCTCCTCTTCTTTTTTTTTTTTTTTTTTTTTTTTACCCTACTCCCAGTATTTATCAATTCACTACAGAAAAACTTAAAATCTTTCCACAGCAAAACAACTAACTTTCAGAGTCCCATATCAGCCACTGTTTGGCCTGATTCTGCAGTGGGACATCCCCATTTCTACTCAAAACCTACCCTGATAATATCGCATTGTGCTCTTCATGCCACTTACGACTCTTTTCTCTTCTTTCTACCTCTAGGTCGTTTTTACTACCTAATACACCCGACCAAGCTGACCTATGACGAGGCTGTCCAGGCCTGCTTGAAGGATGGTGCTCAGATAGCCAAAGTTGGCCAGATATTTGCTGCCTGGAAGCTCCTGGGATATGACCGCTGCGACGCTGGCTGGCTGGCAGACGGCAGCGTCCGCTACCCGATCTCCAGACCAAGGAAACGCTGCAGCCCGAACGAAGCTGCCGTTCGCTTTGTAGGCTTCCCCGATAAAAAGCACAAGCTGTATGGTGTCTACTGTTTCAGAGCGTACAACTGAAAATACCTAGAGCACACCAGATTTAAATTCATTAAGAACATGTGAAAGATTTCTTTTCGATATGAACTCATGCAAGTTACCAAAACTGTGATAAACCTTTCTTACTGTAAAAAGTCATTTTCATAAACCCAACCCATTAATTTTTTTTTTTGTTTGTTTTAATATTTTTGTAAAAGTATCATTCCATAGATATTTTAAATTAATATAATTTAATAGAAGCTCTAGGTAAGGAATTTTTAGAGCCAAATTCTTTAAGCTACATCATCCCAACAAAATATAATTTTCATGAATGGGGCATATAATAGAGCTGGACAATTGCTAGGACACAATTATGGAATGTAAGGCTACTCAAAGCAGAAGCTTTAAAAAGCACAAATTTTACATATTTGTACTAGTTTGAGATACACTGCAAATTGATTATATCTGGAGTTTTGAAATAAGATAATGTTTTTGTTTATAGGGGGTCAGTAAGGTTTTGCAAAAAAAAAGAAAAAAGAAAAAAAAAAGAAAAAAAAAAGCCAACACAATAACCACAGCAAGCCAGATGATTAGAAAAGACTGTTTTCACATGGGAATGTCATATAGTTTAATAAAAGCAGCTAAAAAAGTCCACAAAAATAGGATTTGTTTGAGTTGAACCCTGTCTTTCTGAAAAATAGGCTTATGATCCAATGCATAAGAACAAGCACAATTAGTTCTGAACATTTCAATTGTGTTTTTATTATGTATAATAATAAATTCCTTGATGAAGGAATGAATAATTAATTAATGAGAAAACCCTATTTTCTTCTTCACTCAAATTAAAAATGCCTGAGAAGTATTGTGTTACCTTTGAGTAGCTTTACTGAGTTATTTTTAAACTCTTAGGCTGTATGCTAAGCAATATATAGCATCTACTCAGGGCAGTTGTATAAATGAACTGCTGGACAGAAAAATTATAAACTTTAGCAGCTTGACTTTACATTAGCTTTTGAAATGTTATTGTCTTAATGAAAGAATATTTAGATTTCTTAGCTATTTACACATCACAAGAAATAAAAATTGGAAAAAAAAAAACAAATGAGTCTTAGAACAAGATTATTAAATAAAATCTGAAAGCAGCTATTAAGGTTTAGAAGAGAAAAATACTTTATTTCCTTGCATTTCATATGTATCTAAAATACATCTGCTTTTTAAACTATCAGTGAAAAAAATAGTATCACTAGCCCTAAATTATTTAGTTAATCCTCCTTAGAGTTAGCAGAAAAAAGTATTGAAATACTTTTTTTTTTTTTTTTCTCTAAATCTGCAGTGGTCTAGGTGGAAGATGTTTACCTATATCTGCCAGTGTCAGAGATAAACATGCACTGTGCATGGTGCCTAGGATTTTCAGAGCTGCCTAAAGTACTAGGTCCTCCCTAAATGCCAATTTGAGGGAATTTGGATTCCTGATGCAAACTCATTTTGGATGCAGCAATTCTTGGTGCTCATCTTCGTATACCTTAATGCAACCAGTTTTTCAGAGAGTGGGTGCTCAAGGCTTTCTGAAAATTTACTCCACTTATGATGTCTCAAGCTGGATATCCAAAAAACAGAGGCCACTGATTAAATAATAATAATAATAATAAAATAAAAATAAAAATCTTGGTCTTGATAGGCAGTTTTGAAGTTCCCTATCCAGCATTGGTTCTACCACTTAAAAATGTAGAACTCTTTTCCTACTCTACACTTACTGACTATGAAGATTTCAGAGGACCAATACTTGTATTTCGCAAAGTCGTGTAGCTTCCCATTGTTTCCATATCTAAATGAGATACAGTGATATTATCCAAGTAGAACATAACTGGTAGGCTTTTGTGAATGGTTTAGTTATTTTGCCATGGACATGGCCATATAAATCTGATTCCCAGTGTGGTGGTGGTCCTGTTTTAAAAATCTGTGAACAAACCAGGAACATGGTAGGATTGGAGTGCAGAGATACCATGGTACGAGACGTATTGTGCTGGAGTTCATTCCCATTAAGCTCAGAGGCAACTTTCCATCCTCTTTAGTCACTGACAGTATGAGTGTTTGCTCATACTACACAGATGAACCAATCTTGGTGCCAAACCACCCCCTCCCCTTTTTTGTTCAAGTTTGAAGTTGGATTATTTTGAAAATCTATCAATTAGATATAAATTGAGAGTTATTATAGGCCAGGCCCCTATACCCATGTAATTTTTACACATTTTTAAAATCACTGTCCATTTCACACATTTTCTCAAGCCATTCAGAATATTTTCCAAACACTTGGGAGACAAAATAAACAGGAATGAAAGTAGAAATAATAATAATAATAAAAATAATTGTGCAGGAGAAAGAATAGGGTGTGCAGACTGTACTGTGACCAATAAGAATGCATGTTGTCCCCTGTCCAACCTTCAGAAGTACAGAAAGTGAGGTAGACTATTTCTGGAGCTTGAACAGGGAGGTTGTGGGATGGGAAAGGCCATAGGGAATATCCCAGAATGGTTGTTACCCCAGCTAGATCCAGAGTTGCTGTAAAGTGGGAAGCCCTTTATGCAGCTGGCTCTAAACTCCCCAGAGATCTGCTAGATCTGGAGGAGGCTGCATGGTTTTCCTGATGCACAGCAGTTAAGAGACCCTCGTGGAATCTTTTTTTAATTTTTAAATTATTTTTTCTTTTTTCTTTTTTTTTTTTTTTTCCTCTCCAGGGAAACCCTTCACAGGGTTTTGCCCAGACACATTTTTCTTGCAGGATTGGGGATTATTATGTGCCTGCATAAAAATGTAGTCCTCCAACCCACTTGTGGGGCTGGCTAAAGTGCCCTCACTACTAGACCAAAGGCACTGCAGGAAAGGCAAATTCAGCCTTTCATCAACTTTGCAACATGCTGGGGATGGCTGGTCAGGTCCTAAATCACAGCAATCTCAGGCTTGCTCTTGCTTATGCTTTCTGCGCCCGCATCTCGGGGCTGCCGCTGTGACAGCCCGGGCGTAGCGCATCGCCCTGCTCTGTGCATCACCCATGCTGGTGGCCGAGGGGGCTTCATACCACCCACGTGTCCCCTTGGCTCTGGGGATCTCCCCACGGCTCCAGCCTGGCAGCACAGTGAGGCCACGGCACAAGCAGGAACAAGTGGCCCTCGGCTGCCTTGTGAGCACAAGTGGCAAAATGTTACCGCTCAGCTGTAGCTGCAAGTTCGCACTGAAGATAAATGCTTGCTAGGAATCAAATGCTCATGTAATGGAGTCTGAGTTTGTGAATTTACATTTGTCATGTTACTTACAAAAAGCCCAGTAGTCTAACTTGGGATCAAGCTAGTTTTAGATCAGTATATTGATATGCAATATTATATATTATTATAACAGATAAAGTTAATGGGATAGCGTGATGAAAATATGTTTGTATGAAAAACATAATTAGCTCTAATGTAAGCAGGTTTAAAAAACATAAAAAGTGTATGATTACTTGCTAAATGGGCACAAATGGGCAAAAAGACATGAATTCTATTTATTTTTACAGCTACTGACTCAATTTCCTTCTATAATGTCAAATGTCAGGATGTTTTCTTATTTTTGAATAAGCTAGCTAGGGACTTGGATAAAAATCTTAAAAAGCAGCTTAAGAACTGGATAAAAGTCTGTGCTGTTTTCTGTTGGTGGGAGAAAATTCTGTCATTAGAATCAATTCATGTTCTCTGTCAAAATCTTGTATTTCACAATATATCTGTATTTTAATGCCCATGAATGACAACAATTAAATCATGTTGTTCTTTTCAATATCATGATTTCTTCTTATTGACTGGATGCTCTTCTACTTCTTTCTCAGAAAAGACAAAAAGGAATGGTAAAGATTATAAAAATACTTTGACATAGTAAACATAGTAAATAAAGCAATTACCAGTTAAGGGGAAAAAAAAAAAAGAGATAGAGAAGGACAGAAAAAGAGAGAGAGAAAGAAAAGAAAGAGAAAGAAAGAAAGAAAGAAAGAAAGAAAGAAAGAAAGAAAGAAAGAAAGAAAGAAAGAAAGAGAAATTAACTACTCTGTGAAAAAGATTTACAATTTGAATTGAAAGTAGAAATACAAGTGCCAATTTCTATTTTGTGTTTTCTCCCATCTTATAAAATAAAATATATACAAGGAAGGTGGTTTTTATTTTTTTATATTTTATTTTATTTTAATGTGGTTGGAATTATACTTTGCTTTTGCCTAACTAGAAATTGGATGTAGAATAACATATTTTGTTTTGGAAGATTTATGAAACTATTTATTTAATCCTATGATTAAAAACATTAATTTAAAAACATTAATTAAAAACATTGAAAAACTCCTTCTTTGTAATGTGTAAAGAGAAAGATTTTATAGTGTCAAGCAAAGAATTAGTTATTCAAAGCATAGAGACAGATCTTCAGCTTCTGTAATCACACAATTTCTGCATTATTGTGCTAGAGATTTAACCCTGAAAGTTATATACAGTGCACTGTTTATCTTAGAAACCGATCTTACAAAAACTTTCAGTCTATCACCCATCCTTAAAAATTAAATGAAAAAGAGCTTCAAAATGAGTGATCCATTTTTCATAAGTTAAATCTATAATAAAATTAATGCATGACTGACATAAACATACTTGATTTTTTAACAACATAGTTAAAATAATGTTTAAGTAGGTAACATTTTGATTTTACATTAGGCATTAAATTAAAACTGCCTTTGGTAGGAACAGTCCCTCACTAATTAGGATTTCCATTTATAGTAGCAGCTTCCATTGCATTACATCCCACTATTCAAAATAGGGATGATGTCTTCCTGTTTGGAACTGGCTGGATTTAAGACATGCCACAGATGGAACTGCCACAGAAATAGAAATGTCTGGATTTTCCCCTTAGACTTACTAAAGGAAGCAGTAAACTGCCATTTTATTTAGCCATTCTCTCATTTACACGGAAAGGATATTAGTAGTTTTCTGTTCATTAAAGACAAGAGCTAATTGTTCTCCTTCTTGAAGGTTTTAATATGCTGGATCTTTTACACTAGCTCTTCTTTTCAGAATCTGTGATGGAAGCTGAACAAGTACACTACAGAGTAATAAAATTTCTATGTTAGGTAACTTATTATGTTAAAACAAAATGAAACAAAAAGACTTCTTCAGGTTTCAAATCAAAATAAATATAATAAATGAATAGTCTTAATTTTAAGAGAGCTGTATGAATCAGTCATTGTAAAGGCATGGGTGAAATGATAAAAAGTAATTACTATCAAAAAATAATTACTCATCTTCATATGCCATTAATAGTGAAATACACTTGAAAATAGGGATGACACAAAGGGTTATTTAAGAAAAAAAAGGAGGAAACAGAAAACAATAGTTCAGGTCCTTTTCTTCCACAATGCATTTGCCTTCCCTGTACTGTGCCCAGTAAAAACTAAGAAACAAGTTCAAATGTGTAATTCAAAAACAAACAGACAAAATAAAACAAAGCACAAATTGAAATAGATAAGAGTTTGGAAATAATTTCTTCTCTTTCTTTGCTAAGCCTCAAACTGGAAACAGGAAATTCTCATTAGAAGTCTAATATTTTCCCCTTTTTGTTTGACAATGTCTCAATCTATAAAGCCACTACAGAGTAAAATGTGAAGTCCATCTATTACTTCAATTTTATGCCAGAGGCAAGCAATTGTTTGACTAATAACAGTCCTAACATGAGACTAAACTAATGAATTATGCACTAGTGTATTTTCCAATGTGTCCAGTGGTTGTTTGATAGATTTGTTATTTTTTAAAGATTGGGAAACAAAATGAAAATGGTATGCTTTGATACTAGTTGAATGAGAGTTTTAGATTTTACTCCTTATGAAAAAAGATATTGCAATGCATTTCAGCTTCTTAATTCCTATGCTGTTTTTTACCATATTTACATACAAAACATCCTTTGCCTTCTAGTTAATTTCATTCAGATTTCTTCAACAGGAGAAAATTAAATATGTGGAAAAAACATCAGATTTCAAAAATGTTAAGTTCCAACTCAAACAAAGAATAGAGAAATGAAGTCTTCATTTCAAGAGAATTGACTTTTGAATCAGTGGCTGCTTCTTACTATGGTAAAGTTTTGAATCCCAATGCAAAATTAATTTATATTCCATGATACCAAATATGAAGCAGCAGTGACTATTCTTTCTCTTGTCAAGGATGCTGTTTTTTTTTTGTTTGTTTGTTTGTTTGTTTGGTTGGTTGGTTGGTTGGTTTTTGAGTTTTTAGTTTTTCATTAGTGCTCCTGATCTGGAGAGTTTTACTTTTCATTTTGCTCTGATTTCCTGTAAATAAGGCAAACAACCTCCTTATCTCCTGCATAATGACCCAACAAGACATTTTACTAAGGTTTTCCGAGCAAGTATCAGAGACACAGACACTCACTTGCACACCAGGGTGTTCCATGTGCACAGGGTCAACTTTCATATTTATGTTACTAATGGTCTCTAGTGGATAAAATACTTATGCTGGTCATTGGACCCTACTTAGCTTGTCCTTGAACTTAGAGATCTGCAAGATACAAGTTTCTAAATTTATGAATGTAACTAAAATAGCAATGTTTTAGTTTAGTTCAACGGCAGCACTGTAAATGCAGGCTCAGGTCAGAGCTACATATGGCTGCATGTACATTCAAAAAAATAACAATTAATTGAAAGCAGCTCTGAATTTTTGAAGTGTGTCTTCTGATCATCTGCACTTCTTGCACTTTGGCTAGTTTTGCAGAACAATTCTGATGTGCATGAATTTTGTTGCCTTCAGAGGAAACTAAATTGGAAGATCAAACTGAGGTGGACATCAAATGCAGCCCAGCCCAAGGGGATATGTAAGGATCCTCTGTCCTTCAGACATCTTCAAACCACATAAGTGGAGTGGACACTGGGCTCAGGGACCAGACCAAATCCCACCCTAATGAAAAATACTATATATCCCACACTGTACAGATGTAGGAATGTCAGCACTAACTGCTTTAATATGCTGAACCATTCCTGTTGTATTGAATTACTTGCCATAGACAAAGCACAGATGGAGTGCTGTTTATAAGCATTTATAAGCACATTATATTAAGCACATATATTAAGCACATCCATATTTTTCCACAGGGAAAACAGCCCAGAGATATTCCCTAACATTGCTGCTTCCCAGCTACCAGGAGCACTGGATGCAGCACACTTCTAATGCAGATCTCCATCAGCTCCTCATGAAGTCCATAAGGCTGCCATCATATCCAGGGAGGTTTATGGATGATTTTGGATTTACATGCATATTTATACATGCAAGTGCTTTACATTCAGAAATCAATAGTATTTTCTCTTACCAACTTCATGAAAAGAACAAATTTAATATGCACTATTGTCTTTGAGCTTTGTGTCCAGCTGGAGGCATGTGTGGATCTTCCATTCTGCTCTGGGTCCTCTGTGCCCAGTAAAAGGAATGGAGTGTCTGAAGTGTCAGTGAAGGGATTAAGTGTCTCACAGGGGTAGGACTGGTGAATTTTTTTTGGCGTATTTTTACAGTCAGACTGTAAAAATAGACAGGCTCCCAAACTAGCGAGGCAGCCTCAAAAAGTACATTTTAACACTATTTGTGCACAGCCTCTCAAAACAACGCTACAAAAACAAGATTGGAGAGTAGCTTCCAGGTCTACCAGATTGTGTCCCCACCAGACAGTGCTGAACTGCAATCATACTGTTCCCATCATGTTGTTACATCCTAACCAGCTCCAAAAGATCCAGGTAATATTTCCATTTGTTATGCAGAACTAATAATAAATTTCTTTGTTTAGGTATCAATGCAACACAACATTATTAGCATGCACCGACTGTTCCTTGTAGAAAGCCAGTTAAAATAAGATTTTATGCTGTTACTGACTGCAATCAAGTATAGCTGAGCTTTACTGCATCAGCTTGTCTCAAGGGAGGTTCCTGGGATACTTGGTTGTGAAAAATACAGTACTCAGCAGAAAACTAGCGGTCACGGCACTTTTAACTTTCATTTCATTTCTCTGCTTCTTTCCTCTGCAGTGACACATTCACTTTTACAACACCAAGGGGTGACATCCTAATGCACAAGAATAGACTCAGTTAGAAAACACAGACCTATGAAAAGGTTCTCTACACCCATATTCTCTAAAAGATATTTATCATAAAATGACAGCATCAAGGATTACACCAGGAAAGACTGTCTTTCTGGCATTGCAAATACAATCTTCAAGGTTTAATACTTCCAGGAAATTTGTATCTGTGTTCAAGAATTTCTGAAGATGGCTTATAAACCTTGATCTCCTGTGACAAATACATATATATATATATATATTTGTGTGTACCCCTTAAAACAGAATTGCCCTACAAAAGAAACACAGTAGGGTTCTTTAAGATGGTTCTCAAACGTGTTATAAAACTGACAATCTTACTGAATACTACTTAAAAAGATGTCAATTTTTCCTCTGCATTTTTCAACACATAAGTTTTGTCACTGATTCAGAGCACAAATGAACTTGGTCGTGTTTCAGTTCTGTGGTATATTCTTCAAGAGGCCTTTCACAAGTAGCTGTAAGCTGCAGTACAAATGCAGTAATCTGCTGTGTGAGATTAACTGTACATGGAAATCAATCAAGATTTTTAGAGGGAATTTGCTATTTCTCACAGACTCATGGATTTTCAAGTAATGCCTGTAATAGCAGTGATTTCAAAAACACAGAGGATCAATATAATTAATAATGCCTATTTGTAATTGGATTGTCTTCTTTTCCTTCATTTCTAAAATGCTTTAATGCCTCTGAGATATATATATATATATATATATACATATTAATAATATTTAATATAATGTTAACCAGCAGCTGAGGAACTAGGAAGGGAGAGTCACATGGGACTTACATATATATATATATATGCATATATATATATGTACATATATACATATGTATATACACACACACATATATATGCTTATATATGTATGTCCCATATGACTCTCCCTTCCTAGCTCCTCAGCTGTTAGCTTAACATTACATTAAATATTATTAATTATATAACATATGTGCAATGTTAAACTAACAGCTGAGGAAATAGGAAGGGAGAGTCACAAGTTCATCTAGGCACTTCTGCAGTGTGCTCCACTCTCCCCACGTGGTAAGTGCCCATCATGGGATAGGATTCACCAAAACACACTCTAATTGGGAAACATAGTCCCCCAGTACCCACAGCCAGCTCCTGAACTGCAAAATGCATCACAGTGTGCAAACCAAACTGAGGAAACCATCCCTAGCACCCCTTCCCATGGGTTTATGCCATGCCAGGATGAGTGTGCAGCTCACATCACCACCACAGAGGTACCAGGCATGTTGGGGATAATTTCAGTGCCAAACGGGTCATTGACATGCTGTGTATCCGCGTGCTGAGCATCAGTGTGCTCCTTGGAGGCACCCTGGTGATCACCTTGACACTGAGGTGAGTTTTCCTTACCCCCATGAGTGCTAAGAGAATAACCAGTCACTTGACAGCATGCTAAGATGTGACTTAATCCTTTCCATTTTTTTCTAAAAAAATGTCCTATCAGGAAAAAGGGAGCAAACAGACAGATGGACAGGGGGTGTGTATATATGCAAACACACTGGCAGTGCTAGCACTCTCACCCTGGCTGCTCAGCCCCATTGAAAAACCTTGTTTAAAACTTCTCCAAGGTTTCAGTTTAAGTCAGGGCTATGTTTTGTTGATCTTGGAGATTGTTGACTACAGTCATCAACACATTAACTTCATGATCTTGAAGGTCTTTTCCAACCTAGATAATATTGCAGTCGTGTGATCGTTAAAGACTCATGGGCCTAGCGAAGACCCAGATGTGTGCTATAATGAAATCCAAGATACTTGCTCCTCTTCAGGACAGATGACAGTCTTCCCCAGCAGCACTTTCAGTTTATTCTAGAGAGAAAATTTCTTCTCCTTCTGCATCTTTTATTTTTTATTTTTATTTATTTATTTATTTATTTATTTGGTGTTAGAAGATTCAAAACATTTACAAGGTTGAGTTTGAGCTACCTTGACCAGTTTTTTTCCAGAGATGAGCACAATCTCTATCTTGCTTCCCTAGATGGAAGCAGACTTCAGGGTAAATCTTAGTAAAGCCCTGTCCACAACTTTCTTAATATTGTTATTTGACCATGGAAAGTTGAAGACGAGGCCTTGAGAAGAGCATTAATACCAGAAAAGACCTCTGAGCATATGTCCAGACAAATTGCTTATAAGATGCTGGCACCCTGCTCAGAGACACTGGTAGTTTCTGGTCACCACCTTGGCTCCCTTACACTGCTGAGCAAGCCAAAGGTCCAGCTTGCACTCCCAGCCTTACTGTTGTCTAAGTAGACCGAGTGTTGCAGCAGTGAAGTTGTGGCAGACAAGGACATGGCCTGCCAGTCACCCGAAACACAGCTGGTATGGTTTAGGTGGCAGCTTGTTCTGCTTCCAGTGGGTGCCATCACAAACACCAGCTCTGTGAATCAACCTGAAGTCAGAAGGACAAGAAAAAACAACGTTCTATTGATAGGAACTGTCTAAAACATTATAAAATATTCCAGTAAGAAAATGCATGGAAGGAAAGTAGGAAAGCAAAGCAAAAATTCAAAAAGAGATTGTGTGGTCTTATGCCTTATGTGCTTGTCAATCTTCACCCACTGTATGCAGGAGCATACAGGACTTTCCTTGTTGTAGCTGCTGCCAGGGCAGCACCTTTCCGATGAGTGCAGCCACACACATTTCAGCCACTCTTCAGTACATGAACTAAAGAGTCCCTGCCAAGAGTTGTATTTCAGAAGAGATTGGGAAAGGTTGTACCCCACAAAGCTGTGATTTACAGGTACAGGATAACACTAGGAACAAAATGTACGTGTCGGCATGAATACAATGTCACAGCTGCTTAGTAATTCATACATAATCTTGCATTGTCTTTTAAACTTCATTTCCATTACAAATTAGGCTATCATTTCAGCACAACTTTGAAGCAGAAATCCATCTATGCCATACCCCAAACCATAAATGCCTTTACAAAAGGCTTTGCCCAAACTATATTTAGCAAAACAAAAAATATATATCTAGAAAATGTTACTTATATTTATGAATAAGAACTCTGAGATCAAGAAACTGAGCAGCACTGCTAAATATTTCTATCATGCCAGGGATTAAAAATCCATGTTAATAAATGCAGCACTTTTCCCAAGTATGAAGTAATGGTTTATTAATCAGAACTCTTCACTAAGAATTTGTTGCAACAATTAAAGCTGTAATGTTTATTCTTCTGTTTAAAGATTCCCTGCCCATTTGGTAAATGCCCATTCATAATCATTAACAATGCAAAGCAGTATGTATATTTATTGTTTCTGCCTCTGAAGCTGATCTAACTAACTGAGTGAAGAAATCAAGCTCAACATTTCAGGACAAGGACTCTGAAGTATCTCAGCCATGAAGCACAGGAGCAAGTGGTCAACCAGCACGGAGAAGTCAGCAGAGCCTGCAGGATCCTGCTTTTATGGCTGGAGATAGCAGGCAATTGCTCAGGGAGGTGGCAGCCACAGCCCCTCCAACCCCTTCTCTGCACAGCTTCACAGGCTGCACAGAGAAAATAAATAAATAAATAAATAAAAGGCACTGCCTTATTTTGGGAAGTTATAAATATCCAAGTATGTAAGTAGCTGTTAGAGAACACAGATAGGGAGAGATGCTGCAAGGCTTGCTAACAGCAGTTAATCAGCTAATTACACAAAGCAATTGAGACCTGACTGGTAGCAGATATGCTGAGCTGCAGTTTCCTAATAGAAAGTCTAAACAAGATATCTGTGAAGTAGTACTTGTCTGTAGATTAGCACAAACAGAGACTTGGGAGAGCAACTGGTGTCACCCAAGCTTCCCCACACATCCAAAACCTGCACAATTAAGAGAAATGTACTAGACTTCTAGAAACTAACACTCTCCATCTGGTAAAGCTGTGTTTCTCACTACACTTTCTTCTACAGTTCTTCTTTCTTTAATTATTTAAGGCATCATTATTATTAAGATTTAATGAAATATACAAGATAATATTTGAATCCAAGTTGCAGATGACCAAAGAGACAAAGTTGTTTGGCCAAGCTCTACCTTGCCATGAGCCCACATCATATGATCACCAGCAAAATACCAGTCAAAGCAGTAGTTTCAGCTGTAACAGTGATGACTGGATAGGAAGAGATGCCTTGACTCATCACTTTCTCAGACAGTGAGGATCTGGTAAGTCTGTGGAAGGCTATGTGCAGTGCCACCACATGTACTGCACATGTTTCATGAAAGCAGAAAATTAAAAGTTTCCTTTCATAACAAGGGCAAAATCCACTCTTTTAAAAGGATGTCTTTGTTCACTTTTGGCCTGAAATGCATCAGCTTTGCATTCTTAACTTCAAAGGTGGTTCAACATTCTCAAGTGACAAATGATGGGGCACAAGGAAATGGTCTCAGTTTGTACAAGGTGAGGTTTAGATTGAATCTCAGGAAGGATTTCTTTACAAAAAGGGTGGTTAGGCACTGGGACAGGGAAGCTGTGGAGTCGCCATGCCTGGAGGTATTTAAGAGACATGCAAATGTGGTACCTGCAGAAATGGTTTTGTGGTGGACTTGGTTGTGTCAGGTTGATGGTTGGACTTCATCTTAACGGTCTATTCCACCCTAAGTGATTTTAGGATTCTGTGATTCTATGAAATTTACTTTAAGCACGTGGCCAAGCAATCACACTACTCCTCCAGTCCAGGAAGCCAAAGCTGTCCCCAGAGCTGCTGTCTGGACACTGGGCTGCTGGTGTGTGTCCACAGGCAAGAAATCAAAGTCAAGTCAGGACAAGGAGGTCAGCTGGGATTGCTTCCCAGCCTCTGTGGCACTTGGGGATGTCTCTGTTGATAATTACGAGGGTTAACCTAACCCAGCAAGGGAAAAACCAGGGACATGTCAATTCAGGTCTCAGTTCAGTGCCATTCTGCCAGCACTGCATTTAGTTCTGTTTGGATTTTTTCCTTTGCTGGGTTAGGAGGGCAGAGCATTGCCAGAGCTAGTTCAGCTGTAAGAAACCAGGCAAATCCAACACCCCAATCCTCTTACAAAGGACCTCTTTATTTTTGAAAAAGTATATGATCCTTTATACACTCCCTTTGTGTCTGTCATGGTATGCATTTTTTTTTTCTTAGATACAGTATCCTTTCACTATTCTTCTGCTTTTCAGTGAGGAGGTAGAGAAGGACAGCAAGCTTATTTACTGTGCCCTCCCAAGGCAGAAAAGCATTTCCTCCTCTCCTTTTCCCGAGGTCGGTGAGTAACAGAGACACTTTGTGAAGATGCAGTTTAAAACTTCAGGGGTTTCTGTAGGGCCGTTTGTTCAGCTCTAAACCCACGATATATGCCAAGCCCACGACATCGTGTTCAGAGCCAGCAATTTAATGGAAATTGTTTTCAGTTTTTATTTCCTCCCACAGGCTTTCTGAGGCACTCTCAGAATTTTCCTTTCAGGTTAAAGTAAAGCTGTTCTGTATAAACATTTTTCTAAGGGTGTGAAGGGGGAATCACCTTCCGCACTCCGCCCAACAAAAATGTTGGAAAAAATGATACATTTTTGGTAGTCCATTTTAGACATGTGGACAAGGACAGTCTTTGACTGTATTTTACTTACTTTCTGGCTGGCATCCACTTCAGTCTTTGCCAAAAATAAAAATACAGAAAATATATTTTTTAGAAGCTAAAGGATAAAATATTTTCCCCAACCCTTGTATTTTCTTTTCCAAATTCAAATGTATGGTTGTCTATAAAAGTACGATTCCTGCTCAGGAAGTCAGATCTAGACATGAGTAAAACATTGCCCCGATCAGTTGCAAGAAAAATGCTTTTTGGTGATGTTTCCACACCAGACGAATAAAATAGGCTGGTTCTGCAACATGCTGCAGCAGGCGGGGAGTCCTTTTTGCCTGTCTCTCTATTTTCTCAGAAACATGGGGATTGGGAGAGAGATACCAGTAGGGGCCAAGGCTTCAGTGGGTACGGTTCCCAGAAGGGAAGGAGAAAGCAGAGACCAGCTTAGCACACTTTCTGCTCGGGGTGTGGGAGCCTGACATCTCTGTCTCTGTACTTAACTCCTAACCTGCCTCTCCTTTTAGTTTCTCTGTATTTGCACCATTACATCATGTTTCAGCCAGGGCTTGCTCTGAAACGCATCCAGATGAGCAAAGAAAAGACTCAGGTCCCAGCAGACCTCAATAAATTACCATGAGTCCTTCAGAGCAAGGTCAATACAGAGCTCAGCACTCTCACACTCTCCAAAATGGGCTGGAAACATTATTCTGCTCTTTTGTTGAAGCAGGGTTTGGGAAGGAAATCTCAATAATCAGGGCTACCAGATTGACATCACAGATGTAAATGACCAGTGCCACCTCCCAGGGTAACTTCGAAGCCTTTTATTTGCCATTCAGCTTGTTACCCTGATCACTGCTTTTCTTCTGAATTGCTGTCAGAATCTGTCGCCAGAATGTAAATTTGCTGAGACACATTTTCCTGTCAGACCCATCTGACAGTGCCACGATACAATCCTCTGACCTTCCTGAAGGACGGCAGAGTCTCAGTTGCTCTGCTTTGTCTGAGCTACCAGACAGACCTATGTTACATGTTACACATAAAGGGGGAGAGAGAGACACGTGGTGGGGCTAACAGATAAAAGAAAGAATGAAAACTGAGTCAAGATGTGCCATTTAATTCCCAAACTTCATTATTGGCTTATTTTATTTTTGAACTCACATAGCTATGACAGTTTGTGCTCACAATGAGTTTAGATCAGTATTTAAGAACCTCACTTCAAATATATTTAAAACTCCTGTTACATCAGCTTTATATTGAACTAGTGGCTGACTTCTAATATAAAAAGTAATTACAACGAAAACTTGGCAGTACAAAATCATAGCTTCAATGCATTTCTTTATTTTTTATTTTGTTAAAAAGAGCCTGTTAGCCTGTTCGTTCTTCCCTTACTCCACAGAAGAATAAATATTATGTCAGACAAATAGACAAATCCTGAAGTATTGTCTTAATCAGATTGAGACTGATCAGTTTGATGGATTTTGTCTTTTGTAGAAAGTTTCCTTAAGTTTAAATTAATTTCCTAGCCTTTAAATCAAGACCAGACATCTTTTGAACAATAACCTTACATTTCAGTTATTTGGAGAGAATTAGAAGTCACTTGAGGAATTTTATGTTATCGTGGAGTCCAAACTGTATATGAAAGTTAATGGCAATGGTACCTCCTGGAAATATATATATATAATATATACATATATATATATATATATATTATATATATATAATAAAATAGCCCAGTAGACCTCTTGCCATTTATGAGGACAGCAGGCATTTCTCATCTGACTTCTTTCTGACCAGCACTGAGTTCTTCTAAACAAGCCACGTGCCTGCAAGGACCAAGGGAAAAACAGAACAGATACCTGCCAGCATTGGACCAGAAGAAAAGTCACTGGTGAAAAGTCACTGGTGCAGTCTGTGACAAAGTGCACACAGGGAAACTCAGCCTGACTGGAGCAGACAGTGAAACTCCATTAATGTCACAAAAGTGACAAAACCAGGCCAAATTAATCCACAAGGAAGTCATGCTGCCACACCTAGTGGAGGCGATTTGGGAATCTGTATTTCTTTGCACTGGCTTTTCTATCTACACTGCAGCTATACAGTTGTACGGAGAAAACTGAGCTAGTGCTGTTTGAAAAAAAAAAAAAAAATGAGACCAAGCTGGGATGTGGGTTAGGCTCACATATCAGCATTTTGAAATTAAAATGCATGTGTTTTTTTTTAATTATTATTTCTGTTTTCAGTAATAATTGAACTTTTCAAGCTCAAAATTGCTCATCTCCCCTGCTTCCCCTGCTCCACCACCACTATTAAAAAATAAAAAAATAAAGATTCCCACATCTCCTCCAGTTCTTTAAGGAAGTACATGTTTAATTCAAGCTCCCTTGATTGCATCTCCAGATCTCCAGGCTTGCTGTCTGAATTGTTTTCACAGTATTGAAATGACTGAACAGACTGTACACACACTTTTGTCTGTCCTGTTTGTGGTGATTTTTCTTATTGCTGCATTGGAGAGCACCAATGCTCCAGGCTACATGGTGGTTGAGCAACTCCTATCCCTCTGACAAAGAGGGAGGAAGGGAAGGGACGGCAGAGTGCATTTCACAGCACAGTGAGCACTGCGGATGTACCCTAGCAGCTAATTTTGCAAGGTCCATTTGTTATGGACTTTTCCTTAAGTTAGTGATTTAATCAGTTTTATCAGATTAGGTGCAGCTGCAGAGACAAATAATTTTTCTGCTGATATTCAAGGGAGCATATTCCTGCACAAGGGGGATATCATTGTGAAGAAATCCCATCTAGTGTAGCTGCATCCAGCACACCCTCGTGACTCGCACCCTGCTAATAAAGCAAATCCCATTGCCTCTGTGAACTGAGCCGTGTCCTCCCAAAGTGCTGCGTGTCCTCTGGGATTCCCCACCCAGTGCTCACTCAGTCTTACACAACTGTCTCATTGTATGGGACAGCCAGGCCCTGGCATTGCTTTTGACATGTATCTGCCTGGCCAGCTTCCCCTTATTCCAGGCTGAGTGCAAAAAACAAGCCAAACAAACAAATAAACAAAGAGCACAAGTAAAACAAAACCTAGGCTAAAAAAGCCATCACAATGTGTTTGCAGTTTGCTTAATGACAACATCCTTAAAGGCAAATTCAGTGCAGCAAAACAGTTTTATTGCCCAGTTGTGTTGGTCCCCAGGGAACTGGGTACAGGTGCTTCCAGGTTTCTGGTCTCAGTCTTCAGTTCTCTGACATAGTGTGGGGATGTGCCTCCTGCCCTTCCTGAGCACCTGGACCCTCAGGCCCAGTTGCCTTAAAACTGTCCAGTGCCTGCTCTGCTGGCTGAACCATTCCCTTTCCGGTTCCTCAGGCCCCCACAGGCAGTATGTTCTTGCAGGCTACCCTAGCTATATCTCCAGTGCAGACTTGTGAAGGCTCCAAGTACATGCAGCATACTTGGGTTAGGAAAACAGCATTGAAACTTGTGCTAGTTCAGATTTACCTTATACAGAACAGCACAAATCCTCTAAATATTATTGTTCTAATACAGTGTAAGCAGCCTTGAACACAAACCATAGCAAAACGTATCAGTGCACAGCACAATCTTATATGTCAGCTGTAAGCATTAAAGACCAAGGTCACAGCTGAACCTCAAATGATTCATTGCATTATGACGTGACTCAGTTTTCATTGGCATCTACATTTGGCTGAATAGTGCTTTGGCTCCATGGATTATTTAATGAAAAAGGACAGTGGCAAGTTGTCTCAGAGATTGCTCATAACAAACAAAATGTGGGGGGTGCAGTGGGGGGGTAGGGGAGGGGGGGCGACACATATGTAACACTTTTCATCATTTGCTTAAAAGCCACAGAGCAGTTAATTCTGAAGTGCCAGCTGCTGAGATTACCACCACCAAAAATGTAGCCATGTTCACAAGTTAGACACCTATCAAAGAAAGATAGCAAAGATCACCTTCTTGTGAAAGAACACTTGCTGCCTTGAAAACGCAGAAAGTCCCTATTACTCATACTGTCAAAACAAGTGCTTGCAAGTAGCTTATCTTGTGTCAAATGCACTGCACAACAAAATAAGGAAGAAATAATTGTTCTCTTTATCAACACACCATCAAGAGTTTAGGAGATAAGGCAACCACCTTTCTGGGAGCAGTGGAACCTCTATTTTAAAAGTTATTGGTCTATGTTGTGCTAGCAGCATTGCTAAGAAGGCCCACAAAGACACTGTAAATTTGCTCAACAAAACTTAATTCAGGACTCTCAAAGTAGAAGGTGATGTTTCTTTTAATCACAAATAATTCATACTGTCATGTTTCACCCACTCGTTTCCTCATCTGGACCAAAATGTATGTGTCCAGTTGTTTTGGCCAGTGTCACTGACATGCAGCATTGACAACAAGGAACACCAGCTTCCTATCACATCTCCTAGGTTTGTCTTGATGGCAGCAAGCTGGCTTTTACATAAGTCTTTAAACTCCTTAGGAGTCAACAGTCTTTACTGTTGCCTCAGTGCTTATAAGGTTGGTGCTTTACTTACCACTCTCCTCAGGATTTGATGTCATATGGCCAAATAGTTCCTGAAAGCCACACAGTCCCAAGACCTGTAGGTGTTTTATGGTTATGGGTTTGAAGTGACTCTAGGCACTTTCCTAGCCAGCCAGCTCATCTCTCCCCAAATAAAGACACAGAGATTCAGATATTTTTTTTTTCAAAATGTTTCCTAGTTTTAATTGAAAGGATATTTTCTTAGTTGTGCCTAATGCCAAGACCTGAAAACTGCTTTCAAAACTCAGGAGAAGGACTTCATTGTGAAGTGCAGAGATGTCTCGAGCTCAGCACATACTCTATTAAAGCCACCGCATCCATGCCCTTCCTGCTAAAAATGTCAATGCTGCTATGTCATGGCATCCAAAGATTTCCATGTTTAGTTGCAGCAGTATACTTCAATAAGAGCCAAGATAATGGAAGAAAAAATAAGGACTGGGAAAAAATAAAAAAAATAAAAATAAAAAAAAAAAAAAAAAGAAAAAAAAAAAAAAAAAACACCATCAAAACCCCCAAAGCAAAACACACACAGCTAATACTTCCTGCTTCGAATTTTTGAACACCATCAATTTCTCTCAAGCTTTGAACACTCTCAAGAGACCTGTCAGGAACATGTCAAGCAATAAATTTCACTGGAAACCTTCCAATGAAAACTTCACTTTGTATTGATTTTTGGTGAGTGGCTGTCGCTCGATCAGTACGTCTTCTTCCCTCTTGCAATGAGGTCTCTGTTAAGGTGAAGAATAGAAGTTAGTGCAGGTGGCTAGGATGTTTTCATTTTGTACAGGTTGGATTCAGGCACGTTATTGAGCACCAAGTCCCTGTTTGGTCTTACACAGTTTGTGTTTGTATCTTCTGTGTGTGTCCCATGTAAAATGGAAATAATTTTCCCTGCCTCATCCAAGCTGTTATCAGGCACAGAGATACTACAGCTGTGGGAGCCCCGCAGTACCCACAATAGAGCAAGAGTAAGAGCAGTCATTTGAGCAAAGAGAAACACAGTGGGTTATCCCAAATGTTGTTACAAATGATTCCTACCAGAGGAGATAGTTGATATGTAATAACCCCTAGCCTCTCTCCTCAAGTAAAGCGCATAGCAATAGGACAGAAGGATGATATGCACAAAACTTTAATCAGAAAGCTTGGAAATTGTTTTTCCCCCAAGTGAGAATGAGAAACTTCAGGAGAATCCTGTGGGTCTCAAGTTTCAAGGGAGGTTCAGGGGCCATTTGGAAACCAGCAGGAACTCATAAATCAGCCGGGAGCGGACTTTGGGCCCATGGAGGAGGGAAAGGAGATCACTAACCCCTTCATCTTACATGTTGACATAGCCACATTGACTGGACATCTCAAGATAAACTGCCAGGTGTCTTTTGAAGAGAAGGCCTTGCTCCTTACTGTCTCTCGCCAAGAAATCAGCAAGTTTTGTCTGCATCTCAGCTGGAGTTCACAGCTGTGGCCCCAGCAGCCATGAAAGTGCCTTTCCTAAATTTCTGTCTGGCTGTTTAGTGCTTTGTTCAAGGCTTTCAGGTTTCCTTTGCTTCAGGGCCTGCGTTACTCACCACCACAGCCCTGCCTGTATTGAAGCACAGCAGTGCAGATTGCTGTCTGTCAGCAGGCCTGCTCGTTTGTCCCTTTGAACTGCCAGTGCCTTTCAGACTGAGCTTCTTTTACTGTCAAATGGGGCTTGAAATGCCCCTGGTCCCCTGCCCTTCTGCTACGGCTGCACCACAAGGCCGAGACCAACCCTGTTCCTTACAGAATGCACTCCCAGTGCTCTTGGAAGCAAAAGCACTGGGAGCCAGCACACCTTCCCTCTGAACAACAGTATCAGCTACTTGGTCTTTAGTGCTTACAGCTGCTATTTTCAATACAGAGCCCAAACACTGGCTCTGTGGAGGCTGGGGACTCAAGGAGTGCACCAGAGCACCGCCAGGATCTCCAATTCCACTTGCTGATAAGAAGCTTGTTACTGCTCATGGCTAGAGTAAATATATTTTATATTTACTCATACAACAGTTAATACAATCAGTTTATTTAATGCCCATTTTTGAATAAACATGAAGTAGTTGGTCTTTGCTATGTGAATTCTACTGAAGTTTACCTGTTTTGCCCATTAATATCATGACTGAAAAAGAAAGTTTATATTAATCAAATTATAAAACAACAACAGCTAAAATTTGCTTACAGACCTTTCACAGTAAACAGAGTTTAGACTCACATTCCACATTTCACTCTGGAGCAGATTTTATCTAGAAAATGTAGCCTTTGTCTCTAGATGATTGGTGTGTTTAGCAACTCCAGATGTTGGGCTTGGTCATCAACACTATTCCAACCCTTCACAGTACTCAAGCAATGACAAGGAGATGGAAAGATGATTTGTATCACATTAAAGATGTTCCTTTTCCAGAAGACATACATAGGTACTTGTGTTTCCCACCATTTCGTGCTATATGACAAGTTTTGAGGGGAAATACTGAAGAGGCTGCACTCTGGATATGCAGCTCAGGTTCACAAATGTATTGTTCTTGCATGTTAAAATAACAAAAAGCCAATGCTCAAAGCAGCCTCAGAATCCCGGGAAGAGTACTTCAAATTCACACTTGATTTAGCAAACCTTCCTCTCATCCCACTTCCCAGGCAGGCAGGCCCTAATGGTACGCAGCAAGATCTCACTCTCCTGTTTCTCTCAGTATTAGTCTATACTGGCTGGCAAAGAGGGTCTTTGTACTGCACAACTGGGAAGCTTCGGCAGACCTTAAAGGGTGTTCAGGAGAAGAGGTGGAGAACTGGCCTAAAATAAACATGAAAAACAATTGCTCAATGTTCTTCTTGTATATTTAATGTTACTTGCTGCAATTGCCATGGTCATTATAAGTTATCTTTAATATGGCTTAACGAGACCCACATTTAGCTCTGCTGTTCCTCCACATGTGGAATACTGTGGCTCTCAGTTTAGAGAATGCTTAAGTCTTCAGGCAGGCCTCAGGGAAACTGCCGCTATTCAGTTTCCTATTGCAAAACTACAAGAAGTGAAGTAAAACGTGACCTTCCACAGGAATCCTTTGAGTTATATACAGACACAAGTTTTGTTTTGCAAAGAGACTCTGGAGATATATGTTTGCAAAAAATAAAAAATAGGAAGCTATGCAAAAGTTGCAGAGGTCTTTATCACTGTCAGAAGAAAGAGTGCAGATACCATTGTGGATAATTTTTGCCCCAAGCTACCTGCCTGTCACTTTTTTTGGGGGAGATGAAATGGTACCCTAATTTCTAAAATTAGGATTGTTTCTGAATTGTCCTGGTTACTGCCATACCAATAAAAATGAAAGTGGAGATCACTGTAAGGTTTGCAGAAAAGCGTGAGGCAAGGAAAGGGATGTACAAAAAGAAGATACAAAGAGAATGAGAAAATAAAGATGTGCCTACCGTGTAACAAACCTTCTTAGAAAAAACTATGATTAAATGAAACTTAGC
>CM021763.1:78074504-78178631 GCA_011075105.1 Heteronetta atricapilla | reverse complement strand
AGAAAATAACTGCTTTGTTTCTAATAGTGGGTGATTTTTATTACCACTTAACTATGGGTAATTCCTGTAGTATCATCCAAGCTTAAATGGGGGTTGACTCATGTGAACAGACATCTAACCACTGCAATGAGAACTTTAAGATTTAACTTATTTTTTAAATTATAGATCTAAATTAAATTAAAATAAAATAAATAGACCAGATGCCTCTAATTTCTTCAGAGTCAGTATGATGGGACAAACAAAGCACAACCAAGCCATTATTCATGTTGAGAGTCACACTTGCTGCGTGATAGAGTTACAATCCTATCCCCAAAAGATCCCATTTAAATGCAACTAATTGGGCATAAACATAAACATGCAAATCAAGTCAGAGTACTGGACAGTTCTCAACAACTTATGAAAAGACTGATTCTCTCCTAACTCTGCAATGATCTGTCACACCGTGACTGTACTTAGTTCAACAGCTGATTCTTGGTGAGAGCACAAGAGAAAATAACCTCCATCTGGTTGGCGTTCGCCTTTGGTACTCGAGCCCAGTGTCACTGCACCAAGGTTTCATTGCCAAGGGCTTAGTGGAAAGTTTTGTGCAATGAGGGAAGAAGAAGCTTACATCCAGATCCCACCAGGGAAGTGCCCTTGACACTCAGTGGTGCTTCTGGGGATTACCTTTTCTGGAATGAGGCCTGAAACTCATATTTGGGTGAGGAATAAATGCTAAGTCCTGCAAAGGGTCATCCAGGTCTAGTTAGACTGTGAGCTCCAAGGTCATGCTGAAGTGACCTTTGAACACTGGTTGTACAGGGGATGTGTCTGTTGTATCATTACGTAAATCGATCTTTCATATATAAAACAAATGGAAATGTATTTCTACATATTTAAACGTTTCTCCATCCAGGGTTCTAACACTTTCCCCTCATGCTGATAGCCTTCTTTCACTCCTCACAGTGCCCAGTTCCCACGTGCTAGTATCATTATAACTAGCCCTGAATTCTGTATTTGATTAAAAGATTATTTAATAACATAACTTGACAGATAAGCATTTTTGTAGGGCACTCGGGCAAAAGACATTGCCTTCTGCCTCTTTCACATAACATCGTAACTTAACAGATAACCTTTGTGATGTTTGGTCACATAGTCTTGCCACTTCATCTGTTCCTGCCAGAAGCATAGCTCACCAGATTGTCCACTGATACTTTGGTTCTTTCACTTGTCATTTTCTGAGACACTGTAAATACATCTGAATTTGTGTTCCCACATTAAACATAATAAAATTGCCTTCTCTCTGATCTCAGAATACTCATGTAGGAACAAATATTCTTCCCAGTCCTACTTAATCTGCATCTGACCTTTGCAGTTAAAAAGACTACAAAGGAATCATAGAATGGCTTGGGTTGAAAGGGACCTTTAAAGATCATCTAGTTGTACCATAACAAATTTCAGTTCTGGGTGCACTTCAATTTGAACTCATTTCTTCTCATAAGTATCCACTCTACGTAAGATATCTATTGTATGCACAACATTCACTCTCTGATGCCTTTGTCATGAATACATGCCCTGAGAAGAAGAAAGAAACCGATTATTCTAGCAAATATCTTAAGGATGTCAACTGTAGGATACATAATAGACATTTTAATGTAATGATATACACACAGACAAAAACTATATCTTGTCCCTTCCAACCTCAGCTGTTCTGTGATCCTAGTTCATCCAAATGAAGATATGACAGCTTCACACCTTCTTATATGTTGCACTGCTGCTATATAAAATTTTGAATGAAAGTTCTGGTCCGTGGATATACGTCTTCAATGTTGACCAGTACTCTCATAAGGCATCAGAGTTTTTAATTGCCTCACCAGTGCCTCACCATGTAGACAGTCATATGCAGCAGAACAGTACTCTGACAGTATCTTGCACATTGGCATCACTGTCCTAGGTAGTCCCTAGGAAAGGGACAGAAGACCTGATCCTGTTTGCTTTACAGCATAACCACCACAGCTGCCATCCCCAAATACCTCAGCGTTATGGTGATTAATAGGAATTTTCAGTTCTATCCAAAATGAGAAACAGGTCCCTCCCATTCTGAGATATTTTTCGTGATGTTTATTACAACCAAGTATAGTAGAAATCTTGTGAGATTGGACAGTTTAGCTATGTTTCCAAAATTCTGGATTCCACTCTCTATGCAAAGTCTATAGTTTCATTTTAACATTGAATCAGAACTTGAAAAAACCATATCCCCAACCCAACATGTCTGAATACTAATCCCTCTGTTGTTATTTCATTCATTTCATATTTGGGCTTGAGTAGTTAAGTCATCCTATTTGAAAGGCAACCCTTTTCTCTTACCCTAGGTAACCATTGATTGTAAAAGATCATGAAAATTTAGGGCTTTGGGTATTCCATTTAACATTTTCTGTATTACTTATGATTACATGACGTTACCTGACCCTGCTAGCTGAGGCAGCAGACTGATTTCCAGACACCATACCACTATTCAGCTGAGATGGATGTTTGGAAATGTTGTGAGACTTAAGAAAAATCATTGGCAGGACTCCATCTTGGATGTAATATCAAAGTCCAGCACCCAGACACAGAATGAAACAGGTTTTCAAAGAAGAAGGGATGGTTGGTGTCATGCTGCCATCAGACCTGGGAGCTGGGCGTGAAACCAGACGTGGTGGAAACAGATCACCTGCTACCATGGGGCACTCAAGCATCACTGGGTACAATGTACTGTTTTGCAGCATTGCACTTCCAGAGTTGCCCAGCTTTATCTCAATAGCACCAAGCCACAGAAAGTTCCTGTTCCAATTCACTTCAGTGTAATTGTACAGACTATGAAAAACACTTTTCTTTTATTCTTCACCTTTCCTTTGCATTGCTTGTTAGCCATTCCTTCCCAAAGTGACATAGTTTGTCAGTGTCCTCCCATAGCCATTTGCCGTGCCTTGAATGATCATTGCTGTCTGTGCACACTCGTTCCCTAAACCACCCAGTTAACACTAAGCCTGTATTCAGCACCCGCTGCAGACACAAACACACACCTTCCTATTTCTACCCTGTGCAGTTCTGCTTATAAATCCATGTAGCAGGAAAATCATAGTCTGCCTGTGCGTTTAACCTGAACTTTACAGCCCCTGAGCACTATATTCACAACAGGCATGCCTGCACTGCAGCATCTCACAGGATGGATCTGCACTGGCGTGCCACACTGGCAAAGCCCAGTAACAGAGACATGGCTAGGAGAGGTGATCTTTCCCTTGTTAGGGCAATGCCTCAGTCTCCACAAATTCTACCATATCAGAGCTAAATTCCATTCTCAAAATTTAAATAAAAACAGACAGTGGCAGTTATCAAAACAGCATTTATTTTGCTGTCAATGATTAGGATAGCAAAGTATATTATTTTAAAATTTTAGGGCTCAGGTCCCAGGCTTCAAATTACCATTTAAAGCAATTAGCAATAAAATCAGCCAAATCTGCAGATGAACTTCAGGACAACTCACAAAACTGCACAATAGTAATGTTTTTAGTAGAAATAAGAGACACAAAATTGCCTCTCTGCCCAAAATAGTCTGCAAAGACCAACTAATAAAAGGATTTCAAATATGATTTGTAGAATTCTCCATGATTTTGTGGAATTTTAAGGCACATTCTTTAACTAAGACAACTACTAATCTTTACAGCCAGGAAAAAGAAATATGTACTAGGAATATTGTACAACCCCCCAGTTTTCATTATTCAGTACATAGTGTGGCATGAAAATTGAGGGTATTAATGAGAAGAAGAGACAAAAAGTTGAAACTGAGTTGGACAGTGCTGTGTGTAAAGAAAATGAGTCTGATTCATCTGAAGTACCTCACACAGCTTTGGGTTCATTTAATTGTTCCACATCATAATTAGATGCAGCAAGGACTTGCATTTCTATAGCACCTTCCCCCAGCAACCCCTAAAGTCTGGGGGACACAATTTTATTTCATCTTCCCCCGCAGATGAGTCTCCACACCTTAACCAGCCCTAAGCACAGCTGAAGACAGAGTCATGCTGAAGCGTAAGGCACAATCCAGAAGCACGGTCCGGTTCCTACAGAAGATTGCTTCCCTCTGATAACGTGGGGCACCCGTTGCCCTGACGCCAAGCATAGCAGGCTAGGCTGTGGCACCAAATCCTGCTCCCCCAGCCCACCCACGGGTGGCCCCACGCAATAGCTCACTACCGTCTGACATCTAGCGTCGGATTGCGTGAAGGACAAGGCCCCGCAGCCTGCCGCCTCGTCTGAGGGTGTCAGGGACCCCTGCACCCTGCAACATGGGCCCTGTGTTGCCTGCACTCAGGCTGGCAGAGCCAGGCCACTGCCAAGTCCTTGCTCATCCTGATGGGTTCGCCTCTTGTTAGGGGGACATTGGCCTCGCGGATGTCCCCCACGACGGAGTGACCTGTGGGGTGGTCATGGTGTGGTCAACATGTCAGGCCAGGAGAGAAACCCAAAGGCTTCATGCAGCCTAACCACAAACAGATATTTTTATCCCAAGCTAAAATTTTGTCTGCCCTCTGAGCCGCTCCTTTGCGAAGGGCTGGGGGCAGGAAGTGGTGGCAGAACTGTCCCCCATAACTGCTTCTTCTGGGCCACCCCTTTGGTGTTGGAGGGCACCATCCAGCCACACTGAGAGGGAAAGGACAGCAGAGGTCATCCAAGCAGCCTGTGCAGCCTGGTGCCAGAGAGGGAGAAAGAAAAGTGCATCGTTAAGATACAATAACTTGATAACAGACATGAAATTGCTTTGCCCCTCCTAGCAAGGCTATTACTAGTACTGATCCCAAAACAAATTAACCAAGTTTATTCCATCTGAAGAGTGAATAAAATAGTGTTATGCAGGCCTTCTCTCGATAGTACACAAGATCAGTTCATAACCAAAAAACATCTGAGGAAATAAACTTTACTGAGTGAGTTTTAGTGCTGCAATTTCTATGCAAATTGCAAGGAATGCTGGGGTTGTATTTTAGATCCTTAATTGGATATCAATGTAATGGTCACTGCTATACAGAGTTATTAACACATATAATTTCAGTTCTTTTCCGTGGACTGGCCAAGTAAACAAAGCATGAAGAGATTTTCAGACAATCCTGAAATAATTACAAACAAAAAAACTTGCAGAAAGCAAAAGCAACAGTACTTGCATTCCTAAATCCCCTTCATGCTTTTGTACACTCACACTTGCCTTTGCACCTCTTATAACACTCCACCTTTATCACTTTCTGTCAGGTTAAAAAGCAAAATCTGCAAGAAGAGTCTTACTTTTTGACTAGATGATAAGGAAAAAAAAAAAAAAAAAAAAAAAAAAAAAGAAAAAAAAAAAGGAATATAGTTCTATACGCATGGTGTGTATTTTCTATTTGAAACCACATTTCTGGCTTGATATTAAATTTGCTATTTTTGCAAGGGTTGTGTAGGAATATAATGAAAGGTGAAGGTTATAGGTAGATACAGGTCTTTCATTCAACTCACTGATGCAGTTTGGAAAAAGGACGTTTTTACATCAGAAGGGAAAATGAATGCCCCTCCATCCTTTGTTCTGAAACGAAGGCTTTTAGTCTTTCTTACAGTGTGTTTTTTAACCCTTTCCATGCTGACAATACTTAGGTCAAACTGGAGAGGTCTAACTTGAATCTCTATATTGCTAAATTCTGCAGTCCACTGTTACTCAAAGAGCTGTCATACACTCCATCATGACTACAGAAAGCTGAAGACAGACATTGTAAAATTCAAGGATATGCCTTTTCCTTGAAAAATATCCCATGAGAAAACACACAGTACATTTTCCTTGTAAGAAACCAGAATAAACCAAAAATTCATAGGCCATACAAGGTGACTTCTTTTATTTATGAACCAGAAAAAAAAAAAAAATCAACAGAGGGAGTATTTGAGAGTAATTTTGCCTGGCATTGCTAGGAGCCAAATCAGATTGTGAGAAAGACACCTCATATTGTAAAGGACAGAAACTAATCACAAAGCTAATAAAAATAACACTTGCCATACTCAGCTACTAACAGGAAATAAAACTGCCAATGAAGTAGCAGAGAATGAAATGCACAAGAAAGTAATTTAAAAAGTCTTGGCATATTAAGCACTGATATTTTAACTGAAAATGCCCCATCACTGTAAATTGGTAAGGCCATCAATTTAGAGTGTTGAGGGTAGAAGGACAGAAGCTTTAGAGCCAACAGCCTATAAACCCCTTCAGCCAAGGACAATTAAGTCCACAGTAGTTATGGAAGAAAGATATGTCAGGAAAGGAGAAATCCTAGATGACAGCTTCAAACGCTTCTCCCCCGTGTGGTGAGGGGAGAAGGTTACATCCCCAGCCAGCAATAGCTGTCAGTCCTAAACCCTATCTAGGCTAAGGATGTATGCCACAATCACCTCTCAAGGTCAGTCCCCCAGGAACTAATCAGGATGCTATCAACAGCACTTTGGAGCTGAAATAAATAACGTGTGCTCACCTGATCAATGGAAAAAAAAAAAAAAAAAAAAAAAAAAAACAGACATTGTGTAAAGGTTGTTTTAACAGACATTGTGTAAAGGTTGTTTTTTTGCTGAATTTTCTGACAACACTATCAAAAGGTGAGTTTAGAAAGCTACAAGTCTAGAGAGCCAAAAAATTAGTTGCAGTCACTGACATTGACTTTATTCAGCTCTAGACATTGCTGTTTGTATGTTTAGCAGTAAGGTGATGTCACTTTGCTCTTGTTAGTTTATTTGATATTCCCCCTCATTAATGATGTATGATTTAAAACGATATAATAATAACCACTACATCTTGGACATCAATCCCCAGGAAGTATGTACTAAATTACAAAGACTGTCACATGTATTCTTTATAAAAGGTGCATCTCTGATCCACATCAGGTAGCTTTGAATAGGAGCTTGCCCGGGAGCATTTCAAAGCACTTTATCTTTATTGCTTCTTGAACAGCAAAATAAAGTCAAACTCGTGGAATGTGCCCCTGCTCAGCATGTGTGAAGAAATCATAGCCTGAGTGCAGCCAATTTATTCAAAGCACAGTGAAACCCTCTTCTTCCTAGATTTCTCTATGAATACACATATATATGTTTTAAGGAATAGTTTTGCCACAAGTCAACCAACCAGCCTCCATCCAAGAAAGCATACCACATGGCTCCCAGGAACAGCTCACAGAAGTTTCATGAGGACCGGTCATTGCTCAGTGCTCATATAAACACCTCTCAAAGGATTTGTGTGTGTGCTCTGAAATGCTGTATACCAGAGTTTGACCAAATGGTCCTCGGACAGAATTGGTCTTACTTCAGTTAAATCCACAGGCAGCAAAGAAAAATAATGCGATGTTTCAGGCTTGTCACTTCACAGGGACAAACTGCTGCCAGTGAGCTTCCTTATCTGCATGGCATTTGTTGCTGTTTGTCCAGCTTAATCTCAGTCCTCAATGGAGACACATATTATGCATTTTGGTGTCAAGGTAAAATTTGAAAGTGTACCCTAACATGGTGGCCAATGCGACATTTTTTGAAGCAGCTAACACAGCAAAAGGGGAAAACAAGAAACATTTTCACTGAAAACACACAATTTTAAACTCTTTTTATTATTTTCTGCTTTTATAAATGATGCCCCTACCATAAAGACTGAAACAATGGAGAGAAATGTTTTTCCCCTCAGTTTCAAGACTTTGGCAGTGGCCAAAATGAAGAAATATATTAACAGGCAGTGCAATTTCCCCAGTTAACCACAACATAGCCAATGAAACACACATAGTAGTCATCCATGCAAATCTTATGCCTCAAGATGTCTTTTGAAGGTGATTTGATGTATAGGAACCTGGCCCTGCACAGTTTTTGCCAAAGTCCCCAGTCATGCAACTATGCAAGAATTTAGCTTTCATTAAAAAGTGAAGATATTCAACCTGAGAGTTTGCAGCAAAACCCTTAAGTAAATAAATAAATAAGTAAATAAATAACATTCCAACATTTCCAAAGTTAGAAAAGAATTTTCTTAAGAAATCATACATAGTCTGACAACCTGTCTGAGGACTTTTTTAAGTGTCTGGCATTAGCAAGACTCTCCTTTGTTAAAAAATAAAAATTAAAAAATAAAAAAAAAAATAAACAAGAAACAAACTAGCAAACAACAACAACAATAAGATGTCTTACCTCACAACTCTCTACTGGTAATTGGAGAAATGTTATCATTTTCACCATTTGCTTTAAAATAGGAGAAAAGAGATATGTATAAAATATAGAGGTGCTGAACACCAGCAGCTTATGGTTCAAATAAAAGGTAGATGCATGTGATGTAACTATAAAAATCTCAATGGATCCACACAGAATTTCACTGGGACTTTTTCAGAAGACCAAGATGGAATTTTCTTGCAAGCATAATCCATGAGCAATATGCAGCCTGTTGGTGCATTGGGGTGCTTGGTGGTAGAGATAAGTTCTTCTGTTGATGTGGAGGAAGTCAGATCACACCAAGATCATGGTATTTCAGAAGTCCAGGTAGAGCACCTACAGCTCATTCAGGCAAGAGCATCAACAGAGCAAGAGAAGGGTGCTAGAAAGCACGACAAGGTTAAAACACAAAGCTGGGAAAATTGTCCTAACACCGGAGTCCAAGGAGCACATCAACATTGCTTGATGAAATGCTGAGGCCCAGGAAGAAGGATGCTGTTGTAACAGATAGGAAATGAGAATCTACACTGTCACTGCAACCACGTGGATGGCTTGAGTGACCCAATCATTGGAGATTCAGAAATCTCCAGAACCTACAGTGTGATGACTGCAGACAGAGAGGAGAAGCAAGATCTCTCTCCCTTTCCCAAAGATCTCTGTAAGGTGAGGTCTGGGAGCCGGGAAAACCCTTGTATTGAACAGGTTGATTAAGGGAGGAAGCAATATGGACACACCAAGGATGGGCACCACAAACCTCCAAGGCCACTTCTCGAAAACTGAGCTAAGTCAAGCTCAGATGTGAAAGGAAGGGACGTGTGTAGATGACAGGGAGATCACTGCAGTCATCTTTTCATTTGCCAAACCACTATCAATTGCGAAAAGTGGACATTGGACCACAGAGTCAGAGGGGGAGACATTGTCCTTCTGCACAGGCATACCACACAAGCATGCCATGGCCACCAGGAGGGACTTTGGGAAGGAAGGCTTTTATCAACAGCTACACCAAATTTCACACTGCTCTGTAACATTTCCAAGATAGCACCCAGCTTGGCTAAACTTCCACTTCTGCTTTCAGGGTTGTGTTTGTAGCTCCTGAAAAACACAAGCCTTAAAAATTGAAATTGCACTTCCATAGTAAACAGTGCTTCCCCATACCTTTTCTGTCTGAATGTTTGAGATTACAGAAAGTGGCAGTTACCCACTTTAACCCAGCCATTTTGAACTTGGTCCTGAAAACATAATAAAGCGAAACATGTACATTTCATCACTTGTTTATTTCAACACTTTTTTATTATACTTGTTTATGTCTTTGGCTTCATATTGGTAAACATTGCCTATGAACATAATGTTAATTGCATTGCATAATAAAATACCTATTACATGAAAAAATATTGGAACAAAGCCTCAAATCCTGTACGTACTGAATCTTTTAGTGCTGAAAATCTGTTTGTACAGCCCAAATCCTTTTGAAGAACAAGTGTGAGGAGGTGCTAAAATATTGTAAGAGCAACCTCATCATGCTTATGAGTTTCCTTATGATCCTTGAACAGGTGTGTCTCTCCAACATCTTGCAGCAGAGTGCAGCTGTAAAAATGTCTTTTTAGCATGGCTCATACTTCATAAATATGATTAGAAATCAGTACATTCATTTTTTTAAGCTATCCCTTGTTTTCCTTTCTGACTCTGTTCCACATCAGCTCAGATTATATAAATCTGCAGATGATATAAAACCAACTTTGTAGCTACCGAAAGCAATACTCTGAAGAGCTGAAAAGCAGTATTAATTATCACTGACTAAAAAATAAATAAATAAATAAATAAATAAATGCTGTAGTTTTGCAAGGTTTAGATACATATGCCTCTAATTTGGGTCTTTAAATAGATAAATTTTCTTTTAAATAAAAAATACAGGGAAGCAAATAAAGTGCCTTCACCTCTAACTCTCTGACTGACAGTATCTCTCAGAAATTAGGTAGCTCTGTGTCTCTGCAGGAAAGGTACAAAGCAGAGAGATACAACCCTGCCCCCGCCCCCTTTTTTAAAAATAAAAAATAAAAATAATAAAAAAATCCTTAGCTTCTGCTATTGTCATCCCATTGGTCATTTCATCCAAAGATGTTTTGCCCTGGATTATAATTATATGGGTTTAATTTTTATATGTGTGAAAAACTAAGAAGTAATAAACTTCAATAAAATCCATGTACTCCAATATTTCTTAGGGTTTATCTCATTCTTGGAGGTGGAGAGAATGTCTTTGAAAGGAGACTTCCTAACACCCACCAGAACTGATCCCAAGACAATGATTATTTTTCCTAATATGTCTCTGTTTTCATAGAATCCTGGAATGGTTTCTGTTGGAAGGGGCATTTAAAGATTTCCTGTTCTTTCATTTTCCTGTTCTTTTTCCGTATCTGTACTTATAATGTATATATTTCCAATTGTGCTTTTTTATGTTTGTGGGTGTGTGTGTGTGCTTTCCCCACTGTTAAGGTAAGGCTAAATGAAATGACCCCATGTGTTTGCATTTCCTTTCACAATGCTAGTTTGTACAATTGGTCCTTGCTAAAAGTACATGGTAGGGGCAACACTTTTCCCACACAACCTCTGACTGCAAGTGAGGGATCCCGGATTGCATTTTTGGCAGCGGGATCTGCTGAGCAGCAACTGCCTGCTTGCTTTGGAGTGAGAGGTCATAAGCAAACACAGGCAGGGGTGGTTTGGGGTGCTCTGTTGCTCTTGGATGAGCACCAGCCAAAGGAAATTTATGCTGTTGCCCCCTTGGAAGGCAGCAAGCTTCCTGCCACATCTGGTCACCCTCACCCCAGAATATCTCTTCAGGGTGGAGGGAAAGAGATGTACAGGTTTGCCTAAGACCTGTGTTAGGCTTTGCTCCACAAGATGTAGAGCCTCGCATGCTCCCAGCAGGCTGCATGGGCATATTAGGCTGATATTGCACATGCCATAGAAGAGCCAAGAGTGACTATGAAGCTGGGTATCAGCCCAGTGGGTATCAGCCCTTTTACCTGGGGAGGCTCCTTTTTCCCTTCAACTGTACAATGAAATCCTAGTTTATTCGTACGTATTCTGGCCCATGTTTCAGATAGGTTTATTTACCTCTGCAAAAACATATCACAATAAATCACTGGCAAAGGGTTCCTCCTCTGCCTGGCTTTCTCTGAAACTTCTAGCCGGGGTTCTGCACTGGTCCTTCAGCACATTCCTATGCCTTTACATTATCCCTGAATCTCATGCCATTGGTGATTTAGATAGCTGCTAGCAAATGCTGGAACGCTCTGCAAGTGAGTTAGTATTTGTAACAGTACCTCCACATGTCCTCCTGGGAATCTGTGCTGAATTCTCCCACGCTCAGATTGCACAGAAACACACATACGGTTGAGTGAACCCATGAAATACTGGGACATAGCTGTAGAAAGGTGCTCAGTTTTTGAGTTAACCATTAGCCACACCTTATGCCACAAAAGTGGACATGGCAAAACTTCCATCTGAAGAGCTTGTGGTTCATGTGAGGCAATGTAATTGATTAAAAGTAAACTGTTAAAAAAATATATTAAAAAAAAAAAAAAAAAAAAAGTAAATTTCTCCAGTTCTGAGAACATAGCATCCCATTCACTACTGGCTGAATCTGTTCTTAAACTTTGTGTGACAACTATTTCAAACTCTAATGGAGTGAGATTAAGGCTATTAAAGATTTAGTTTATCATTACTCTAGGAGACACACACCTTCCTGTGATATGCTATACAACTTTTTCAAAGTCTGACAGCTTCTGTGAGTTTTTGCAAGCTGGAGAGCATTACCTGCTGAATAACACTTTCTGAGTGAGATGGAGGGATGGCTACTGAGGTCAAAAACTGTTTCTCAGACACTGGACAATGGAGCATCAGGGTGGGGTATTACCATTGTCAAATCTCAAGACACACAGGTCTGGAAAACATCTATTATGAAAAGTAAGGAGGCAGCAGCAGTTAAATGCTAAGACTGCTATTTATTTAAATGGTGATACAGCCAAGATGGAAAATAAGTTTACACAGAAGTTACTCATTTTCTCCTTGAGCCCTTTGCTCATCACCAATGGAATACAAACTGAAGATTTTCAGTCAAAATATATTATTTCCACAGTGGGAGATCACCTAGAGGCATTTACACTCCTGTGACCTCATGAGGTCACTGAACACATCAAGACGCAGTCCTGTATTTCCAGGTACAGAGAGTGCTGGACTCGTGGAAGAGATAAAGAAAAACCAATAAAATAAAACAACACATTAACTTTGGTGAATTATCAACACAGAATTTGAGAGGATTGTTTTGAATACACTTTATTGTTTCTTTACAGAGGAAGGGCAAAAATCTGCGAGCTTCAGAGATGTAAAGTGAAGCCTAGCAGTAGCTGGGGAAGGTTTGAAGATGTGCCCTTGAGGGAAGGTGGCTACTCCAAGCCACACATGCAGCAGAGTAGCCAGCTGTGTTGTGTGCAGGGACAATTGTTTTGCTACACACATTCTTGGAAAGCACAGTGATTTAACAGAAAGGAGATTTACTCCAACAGGAATGAACTGCCACTATACAAGTAGCCTGAAGATTTGTTGGACCATGCATATTACCCCTAGTTGTGAATTTAACTCTATTTAACAGTGGATTCCAGGCATTACCTTGGACGTTTCAGAATACCTGAGGCACCAGCACCAGTTATCCCATGTTCTCCCTTCCTCTAACAGCACTTCCCTCCTGCTGCCACCGGGGCTGGGGGAACATCACAGCTGCTCCATGGCTGCAGACACCACAGCCCCAGTGCCAGCCTCAGCAGCCCAGAGCCATACCTGACCTCACGCCCTTTGAAGGACCAAAGCTGTGCCTGGAGTCAGCTGGGCAGGGTATGACAAAAAGGGTTACATTTCTGTGATTTCATTCATATCTCCTTTGACAAACACTTTTTATTTCTTCCGACCTAAATCATTCCATGATTCTCTGTAATTCTCTAACGTGAACGCTGATGGTGTTAATACTGCCTTGCAGTCACCCGTCTAACTCCATTACAAAACAAATATTTTATTTTTTTCCTGAAAAACAAAGCCCCAACATGTAAAGCTTTAAAGCAATGTGATAAAAGATAAATTAACTTACTTAGTGTAATTACACATCAGGTACTATCCACTGTACTTGAAAGCTCAAAAAACATTTGTAGACCAACCTCCAAGCTTTTCCTGAATTTTCATATTCGGAATCTCATATTCAGGAGGAATCTGCTACTCAAGCAACAGTAAGGATTGATGGATGTCCTAAGCTATTCACTTTAGAAGTCCTTTCACTTCAGCAGTATGTTGATGTCACTTCAGGTATCTTGAAAAATCTTGTTATCTCCATTGCTTGTTATTTTAAACTCGAATGTTCAGCTATATGAGTATAAACAGCTGTTCCTAAAAATTTCACAGAATGGAAAAGTCAACCAAAGTGTAGCCCACTTGTACAAACACAGGCTAGAGGTTGTGTATGAAGCCCTAAAGTACAGTAGCAGCTTTAAAACAATTCTTGTTACAGAGAGTGCAAATTAAAAACTGTATTACCAAATGAGAAGACACACATTTAGGCCTATTTACTGAAAACTACATTTGTGTGTTTTCATAGAATTATACAATATCCCGAGTTGGAAGGGACACATAAGGATCATCAAGTCCAACTCCTCGCACCACACAGGTCTACCCGCAATTTTAGACCATGTGACCAAGTGCACAGTCCAATCGCTTCTTAAATTCAGACAGGCTCGGTGCAGTGACTACTTCACTGGGGGGCCCGTTGCAGTGAGCAACCACCCTTTCGGTGAAGAACCTCCTCCTGATGTCTAGTCTAAAATTCCCCTGCCTCAGCTTCACCCTGTTCCCACAGGTCCTATCACTGGTGTTTATGGTCACCCGCCTCTCCACTCCCCCTCATGAGGAAGTTACAGACCGTGATGAGGTCTCCCCTCAGCCTCCTCTTCTCCAGGCTGAACAGGCCCAGTGACCTCAGCAGCTCCTCATATGTCTTCCCCTCTAGGCCCTTCACCATCTCAGTAGCCCTCCTCTGGACACTCTCCAACAGTTAGATGTCCTTTTTGTACTGTGGTGCCCAGACCTGCACACAGTACTTGAGGTGAGGCCACACCAGCGCAGAGCAGAGCAGGACAATCACTTCCCTCGACCAACTAGGAGTGCTGTGCTTGATGCACCCCAGGATACGGTTGGCCCTCCTGGCTGCCAGGGCACACTGCTGGCTCATATTCCACTTACTGCCAACCACAACCCCCAGATCCCTCTCTGCGGGGCTGCTCTCCAGCATCTCATCGCCCAGTCTGTACATATAGCCAGGGTTGCCCCTTCCCAGGTGCAGGACCCGGCACTTGCTTTTGTTAAATTTCATGCAGTTGGTGATCACCCCACTCTCCAACCTGTCCAGATCTCTCTGCAAGGCCTTTCCACCCTCATCCAAGTCCACAACTCCTCCAAGTTTGGTGTTGTTGGCAAATTTGCTCAAAACACCTTCTACTCCTACATCCAAATCATTTTTTATAAAAACATTGAAGAGGACTGGCCCTAAAATGGAGCCTTCAGGGACCCCAGTATTGAGCATCAGCCAGCCAGATGTGGTCCCATTTATCACAACCCTTTTTTGCCCTGCCTGTCAGCCAATTGCTCACCCATTGTATGATGTTTTTGTTAAGTTGTATGCTAGACATTTTGTCCAGTAGGATCCTATGGGAAACCATGTCAAAAGCCTTGCTGAAATCCAAAAAGATCACATCAGCTGGTTTCCCTTGGTCGACTAGACAGGTGATCTTATCATAAAAGGAAATCAAATTTGTTAGGCAGGCCCTACCCCTCATGAACCCATGTTGGCTGGGACCAATGATTGCATCGTCCCCCAGGTGTGCTTCAATAACTTCAAGAATCATCTTCTCTATAATTTTACCAGGCACTGACATGAGACTGACCGGCTTGTAATTGCTAAGGTCTTCTTTCTACCATTCTTGAAAATTGGCACAACCTTTGCCAGCTTCCAGTCTACCTCTCCAGATTCCCAAGATCATTGAAAAATAATTGAGAGGTCCCGCAATGACATCAGCCAGCTCTTTAAGCACCCTGGGATGAATCCCATCTGGACCCATGAACTTGTATGGATCCAGGTGGAGCAGCAAATCCCGCACATGTTCAGGGTCGGTTGGGAGTTTGTCATTCCCACTGTCATGGTCCTCCAGCTCAGGGCACCCTGGGTCCCAAAGCCCATCATCAGTGTTGAAGACAGCGGTGAAGAAGGCATTAAACATCTCTGCTTTGCCTATGTTATTGTCTGTGAGGAGACCTTCCCCATCAAGTAGCAGACCTATGTTTTCTTTGGTTCTCATTTTTCTGTTCACATATGTTCACATATGTTCAAACTTTTTTAGGAGGCAGTGCTTAAAGATTGACCAGCACTGATGGACACCAATGCCTTCAAAAGCAGTTTCACAGAGGAACTTGCTGACTAGTTCCCTGAGCAGCCTGAAGTCTGCTTTCCCCGTTTCCAGGGCTGAAGTTTTGGTGGCAGTTTTCCTTCTGTCACCATAAATTCTAAATTCAACCACTTCATGGTCACTACGACCGAGACAGCCACCAATTGCCACGTCTCCCACAAGTCCCCCTCCATTCTCTAGCAACAGATCTAGGAGGGCACCTTTCCTAGTTGGCTCCCTTAGCACCCGCACCAAGAAGTTGTCATCTAGGTGCTTTATGAACCTCCTGGACTTGCTTGTGTCAGCTGTGTGGTGATCCCAGTTGACATCTGGCAAGCTGAAGTCCCCCATAAGGGGGGACTTCATAGTTAGCTATGAAACTTGTGCAGTCACTGAGGATGCCACTGGCTGGCTGGCATAAATTGTTTTGTATAAGGTCAAGTTCTTCCCTAATACAAAGTTAACATGATTTTCCATTTTCAAACCAATACCTATGTTCCTTTTTTCCCATTTTCTGTTGTTTTTTTTGTTGGTGGTGGTGTTTTTTTTTTTTTAAGCCAATACCTATGTGTCTCCCATCATTCTCCCTGCATTTTTATCTCTGACCAGTGTGGAAATTAGGAGACATTTCTTCTCAGAAAGAGCAGTCAGGCATTGGAATAGGTTGCCCAGGGAAGTGGTGGTCACTGTCCCTGGGGGTGTTCAAGGAAAGGTTGGATCTGGTGTGTAGGGACATGGTTTAGTGGGTGACATTGGTGGTAGGATGATGGTTGGATCAGATGATCTTGGGGGTCTTTTCCAACCTTAATGTTTCCATGACTCTATGTTACACTGATCAGAGGCTAGAGCATGAGCTGGAAAAGGTCATATGGAAAATGTGGACCTAGGATGGAGCATGTGGAACATGTAGATAAGGCTGCAATTTGCGAGGTCCTGCATTTTTGCCACCTAACCCAACCCATAAAAGTGGCCTAAAAGAAAGCCAGAGAGGGACTCTGTCAGGGAGTGTAGCCATGGAACAAGGGATAACGGCTTTGAACAAATGGAAGGGAGATTTAGATGAGATGTGACATGGAGAAGAAATTCTTCACTCGGAGCACAAGCACACATGGGAATTAGGGCTGAAGATGCACCTTGCTTCTCTTCTTTTCCGTAAAGAATAGAATGAAATTACCTAAAATACAGTGTTGAAAATAAACCCAGGGCACAGGATGGGAGGTGCAAGGCAGTCCTCATGGTCTTTCTCTCTGGCAAGCCAAATGGCCCAGGGGAGCCAGCCCCAGAAAGGGGGCCCTCAGTTCCCCAACCCTCCTCCTTCCTCCACATGAGGGCATCTTCCAGGCCACTTCTAGCACAGCCGCCCAAATTTGGCCACACATGGGCCACTCCATCACAGAGACTTGCTGAGGTCACAGTGGCCACCACTTCCCCACCTTTGTGGTAGGCCCTATAAAGAGCCCCCCCTGCCATTGGCCAACCACTCACTGAGCTTCTAGGTCCTCTGACAGCCAGCATCTGTGGCAGAAAGAAGACCAGAAGCAGCAAGGCGAGAGGCAGCCCTCGTTGGTGTGAGAGGACACCAATGCAGTCCCAGCAAGCACCAAGAAAGAAGGCAGCTGATGAGGAGAAGTATCATGGGCGGAGGCAGAGTGCCGGCGGCACAACAGACACCATTGCCCAAGGGAGCTCTGGCATGCAGCCCACAGACACCTATAAGCAGTACCATTGGCACTGCAACGGTGCAGGGAACAGGCCAGCCCCTCAGCCATCCAGTGACAGGGGGCCTGGGCCTTCACAGTGGCAAAACTGTCAGGCAGACAGCCGTGGGGAGCAGAGGCATGCCTATCATCCATACCACAGCACGGGACCCAGACAAGGCCATAACCCAAACGACAACATTGGACCCACGCACAGAAATCAAACGCATCGTGGCATGGGACATAGGCATGAAAGTGGCTGACCCTGTGGTTCAGCACCCTGGCCTGGAAACCTTACAGACGGAAGGCATCCCATTTGGGCAGTCCCAGGTAAGCACTGGCTTAGCCTTCTACCCAGCACCAAGGAGCCCATGGAGGTGGATCCACCACAAGACTTGGAGGAACCAATGGAAGTAGATCCACCTTGGTCAGAACAGACCTAGGACTACTGCAGTGCGTCTTTGCTCTCTGCTATCCGAGCACAAAAACAGCATCGCAGAAGTGCCCGGCCAGCCCCCTACTCATTGTCGCACAGGCTCCATCCCAAACATTAGCTTGGAGCCCCCAGACACCATGGGCTTACTTGCAAGATGCCCTGGCAATAAGCCATTCTGTTGCCAATTCTCAGGGTATGTGTGAGTGCTTCTTTCCCATCCCCCAGCCCTTGTGCCAGAGGTGGCATCCCTTTGCACAGAGCCTCGAGGAACAGTACAAGAGAGGACCCAGCTTCCTTCAGGCTGCTGCTCCGGGGTGACAGGAGGAGTCCGCAAGGGCCACCATACACCTCTAACATTTGTGCAAATAGTAGACTGAAGGGTGCAAATAGGAGTGTGTAAGCGATTATAGGTGGCTAATTTCTTATCCTAGGAGTGAGTTTCCCTATCTGAGTACTTGGTAACGACAGACGTGGAGAAGGCTGAGGTACTTGACAACTTCTTTGCCTCCGTCTGCACTTTTAGGTGGGCTTCCCAAGTCTTTCATTTCCTTGAACCCGTACATGGAGGCTGGTGGAGCAAAGTCCCACCCATTGTAAGTGAAGAGCAGGTTTGAGACCACCTGATGAATCTAAAGAACAGGTACAGATCTATGGGACCTGATGACATGAATTCCAGGGTGCGGAGGAAACTGGCTGATGTATCTGCCAAGCCTCTCTCCGTCCTAGTTGAAAAGTGCTGGCAGTCAGGAGATGATCCTGGTGAGTGGAAAAAGAGAAACATCACACCCCTTTTTAAAAAGAGATGGGAAAGTCAGGTTGTTAAAAAAGCAGAGGAACTCCTACTCAGTCTGGGGAGTAAGAAGAAGACAAGATAGGCTACTCCAAAGAGTCTGGGCCATCAAAGAGGAAGATATCATAAGGAAAGATATCATAAGGTGCATAAGGAAACTAAATTACCTAAAAACTTGTGTTAAAAATAATCCCAGGGCACAGGATGGGAGGTGCAGGGCAGTCCCCATGGCCTTTCTTTCTAGCAAGCCAAATGGCCCGGGGGAGCCAGTCCCAGGAAAGGGTGGCAGCCGGTACCCCTGCTGTCCCCCAGCAAGCGACCCCACATTACTTGTCCAGCTTGACACCATATGGTACGCAACACCCCTTTGGCCAGTTGGGGTCAGCTGTCCTGCTTCTGTCCACTCCCAGCTCCCGCTGCACCCCTGGCCTGCCCACTTGCAGCACAGAGCAAGAAGGTGAAAATTGTAGCTGCCTTGACAGCCATATGAAGGTGGAGGCTGTCTCCTCTCCAGCCACGAGGTCTGTATGGATGCTCGCCCTGGGAATGGTCTCTCGCCCTGTTGATCTATGATGTGTCAGGGTTTGACAACATCAAAAATCTACCCTAGTTTAAGGTGATCAAGCTGCAGCAGAAGAGGTATGGTCTTTGCTGTCAAAGGAATTCTTCATTCAGAAAGACATTAAAAAAAAAAAAAAAAAAAAAAGTAACAAAATATTAACTTATATATTGTATGTGGGTGAGACCAAGGTTTATTTTAACCCTGAAGGGAGCAGCCTTGGATTCTAATGCCTTTGGAATGAAAACTTCCATCTTCTACACTAGAAAAGTCACATTTTCTTTTAACCTGTGAAGGAACAGGGCCCTTAAAAACCACAGAACCGTTTCCTGGGTCTGCTACAGATTTTTGTGTATTACCTCTCCCAAGCCTCTGCATTATGTGTTTCTGTGCCACGTAGGATTTTTTTTTTTTTTTTGGATTAATTATTGAACACACTAATGTAAGAAACACAGGACCAAACTCCTGCCATTTACCTGCTGCCAAATACAACCACACCATTTCTTCCCTCTTCTGATCTCCTGTCTTAAAGCAGTAAGGACTTCTACCATCACAGAACTTCTCACCACTGGACGAAGCAATGTCTATAGCTTACAACCAGAACACATGTAGCTGGTACATCAAACTGTTACGTCTGTGCAGGACCACAACCTGTGTTTGCATTGCGTGTATCTTCTCTATTCTACTGACTATCCCAGAAGCAGGATTCTGGATCACTTCCTACTTGAATGTGGTTGCTAGTGTCATGAATCCATTCTCATCCTTTAAAGAAATTCCTCACTGACACATCTCAAGGACTGATCTCTCTCTCGCTCTCTCTCTCTTTTTTTTTTTTTTTTTCCCACTTGCTTTAAACCGTAAGTTAGCCTCTATTATAGTATCAGGTGATGGCTTCCTCACTTGAAAATATTTGTTTTCCACAAAAGCCAAAGTTTGCATTAAACTGTGTTTTACAGGCCCTTAAATTTCCTTCTATTTCTACTGCTTGGGTGTTCAGGTGATACATGTTTTTTCTGTATTACCTCATTTTTCTTCTTAGAATGACTGTGCTTGGCTTCACCATGTTAACAACCTTGTTTGGCGTGTTTGCATGTTACAGCTTCCACCAGTGTTTAGTCCAAATATCACTTGTACCCCTTTCACATCTTGTCAGGAAAAACAGCGTGATCACAGAGGCCTATGCACACTGCTGCTTACAATAAATAATACAATTAAAAGTGGTATGTTTTTGCTGAAAGGTAATACATTTGCCTTTGAGTTATAGTGCAGCTGAACTGAAAACATTTTTTTTTCCCGGTTGTTTCCAGTATGCAAAGACTTAAACATTACCTGGAGTGCTGGAGCTCTGAGACAGCTGTGGTGGGATGCCCAGCAGGGCACGCTGCAAGCTGTTTAATAGAGCTAAGAAGGTGGTGACCCATTCACCCTGCTACCTGAACTAAGCCGTAGCTCTGGTTCACACCAGGGTTCATACCCCTCTGCCCATGAATGCCATGGAAGTTGGTGGACCTGCTCTGAAGCCCTAGGAGGCATCTCTGCAGACCTCCTCAGGGGACAAGGCCTCACGCCTCAGGCCTCCTCCTGTTTTGGAGATATACCTGCAAGACTTCTTTTTTGGGTAGACTTTTAACAGACAACAGCCCAGCAGAGAAAAACATATAGCCCTTCTGAATGAAGAGTCAGTCTTTACAGTGCAGAAATAACAAAGGGGGGGGGGGGGGAGAGAATGATAACACTTACTAAAGCAGCAGACAACAGTAGAGGGCACTGAGATTTAATTTTAGCCAGAACTCATGCTGTTAGGGCTTTTGTCATGATCCAGGTTTTCAGCAGTTACATGATATATATAAATTGGTAGCTGCTGCTGCTCCTCCTCCTTTTGATTCAGGTTGTCTTCAGTCAGCCAAGCTCCTGTGCTGCAGAGCTTCTCACAGCTCAAACTCACACTGGTTGTTGCAGGCTCATCATCCTCTTGTCAAGGAAATGTCTCTGCATGTGTGTGCTGGTTTCTGCACCTGCTCAGTGCAAGGATGCTGGCTGCAGAAATTAAGACCTTTCACTTAAGAAAGTATCAGACATGGACCCACACCATACCCATAGACTGACCTCTGAACAATGTTCCTTCAGCCACTGCCATGGCAAAAAAACATCCTCACTGCAAAGCTCCTTGCAGGCTGTCCCTTCCTTTGGCAGCCCCTTGCCAGCCCACTTGTATCTTGCTGGCATGCCTGTTGCATGCCAAGGGACTTTTATTTTCTCCTACATGCCACTTCCATCCACAGTCTCCAAGAAGTCTCAGCATCTTGGGTGAGTTGTCCCACAGAAATAAATGTCCTGCAAGGAGATCTGCCATCAGGGAGCTGTCTCTTCCTACCTAGCTTCAAGTTATGTGACTTTTAGGGCACAGGTGAGATACAGGGATGTTTCCACTAGGCAGCACATCCTCTTGAGAACAAAACAGGTAGACTGGCTCATTTCTACGCAGTGTAGTGCCAGCCTCTACAGCAGAACTCCATCTGCTGGGAAGTCAAATTCAGCCAACATGGTAAGGGGCAGGAAGACTCTTGGAATAATTAAGTCTACTCTATCCAAATATTCATAGGCATGTGAAACACAGATGCTCCCATGTGGCATTTAAGCCCTGTGCACTGACCTGCAGCTTGTTTGGTCCAAAAGCTCCACATACTGACAGGTATCAGAGGACGTGCAGTGCACAAGTGGAGTCTTTTCAGCTAAAGACTGTAACCATCAACACGCCATCCCCTACTAACCTTTCCACTTCCTCATCTACAGCTGTTTCTGCATCCCATTAAACAGTAGAAAGTGGGTTAGTAGAGAAAAAGTGTTTAATACTTATGCAACACAGGGAGAGTACTACAGGAGTACTACTCTGGTGTTTGTCTTGTATGGATTTGTCAAATGCAACTTAAAGCAGAATTTCTGCAGCAGACACTAGGGAACTAGAAAATATTAAACAGGATTCTGGGTTAACCTGGAAGGCAGGAAAGCAGAGCTAAAGAACACTCATTAAAATAAATAAATAAATGATCTGTGTTTGAATTTCTGGCTTTGTCTTCTGTTCCTATAGGCTGATCGCAGCGCTCTGTCACACTCCGGAGCACAGTGCTGCTGCAGGTACAGGAATGGAGCCACTTGCTGTGGTGATGTCCCAGTGTCCCACCAGACCTGGCTCTGTAACATTAGTGGATGCGTTCCAGCTGCATGCTAGCACTGCACCACTTGGGGTTTAGGTCAGGGTTAAAAAGAGTCTGCAGAGCTGAAGAAAGCTCATTCTCTGTCTAAATAAACAAGCATGGGTAGCAGGTTGGTTTGTTTTTTCTTTTTTTTTTTTTTTTTTTTTTTTTTTTTAATAAGTAATGTTGTCAGTCCTATTTTATTATGCGTAATAGAAGGAGGTGAAAAAAGATCAGTATAAGCACTGCACCTAACCTACTTAAACTACAATCACAATGTTATCTGAATGCCTTACAACATTGTTTAAATCCAACAAGAAGACAAGAAAACAACAAATCTATGCAGGGTTTTTTATACATATGGTGAGAAAGTTTGCAAAGTGTTAAAATATATTTTCTGTTCTGTAGGCTTCTGGTACAAGGAAGTGATGTGCAGAATACTGTATACTTATGAGCAGAGCCTTGACTTATACAAGCAATAATTGACTTCAAAGCGTATACTATATATCTTAAAATATTACTCCAAATCTCCTACAGTTGCTCATATAAAGTCAAATCCAGCACCTACTAAAGTTCAGCCAGCTGACTCTCTTTGACTCCAGTGGGCAATTGACTAAGCCCGTGATAACTGTGAAGTACCTGACAGTCTAATCGTATTCATATGAAAAAATCATGTTGCATAGATTTAAACAGGAAGACATGCAATAACAAGACAAGTCACAGTATAGCAAAACCTTGTTTCTTTGGTGAAACAGAAGCAGATATAAAAGTTACAAAGATTTTAGACTTTCATTCACAAAAAAACAGACATTCACATTATACACTATACAAGATAATATAAATAGAGAAAAGTATTATGTGCATTGTTTGGGGACAGGGGTGGGGAATGAACCAGCCAATGCGGTGACGCATTGCCATGTTGAACGCACAAAGACTGGGTATCCATGGTGGAGCAGTCACTGCAATTTTTTTCTGAGATGTTGCCTGGGACTGTAATCACTGTTCCCAATACGCCATGGCAAGGTCACCTCATGGGCAGCTCTGCCTAGGACAAACTTGTACATGTTGGCTGGGTTTTCAATTCTTCTCCTTTCCTTTTCAACTTTTTGCATCATATCCCCACACTAACACAAAGGCATAAGCCTCCCAACTCTGTATTTGCAGTGTTATTTTGAAAGTTGTATGTATGTATCCTAGGGAACTGACTTTATTTATTTATTTATTTATTTTCCTGTGCCCAGAGACGTGCAGGGAACTTTGCAGAAATAACCAGACACAGTCCTTTATGTGGAGAGGTCCTTTCAAACATTACCTTCTACACTTACTGTACACATCCAGGTCAGTTGTCGTGCTGACCAGGGTAAGAAATCGTAATAGAAAACTCCTACACACACACTGCACCAACTACAACCTATAATCTCTTTGTGCACACACTTCTTCCTAGAAAGCCAAGATCCTGATTCTTCCATAAGTCACACAGTTCTCACCCATCTAACCACAAACAAATGATCCTGTTTAGCAGGATTTTTGTTCTCTGGGAAAACAGTAAAAGATGGTTCCAAAAGTGGAGCTCAGGGGCTAATACTGCACTGGCCTGCTCTTTTAATCTTCTTTGCATGGGTAAAATAACATCCAATAAATTAAATCAGTATGGCTTACTTCATTTATTTATGTACGCTTCACAGCTGCAGCATTCATACACAAACATTCATTACTTTATAAAAAGATTAAAAAATGGTTATATATACAAAATTATTTACTTTTTTGATTTTTGTTTGTTTTTTTTTTACAAAAAAAAAAAAGATCCCCCAAACACTAGGTCTATCTCCATTTTAGAATGCAGAGACCTGTAATACAGACCTTGTGGTTAATGTTGTGAAAGTCATTTTTTTTTTCTTTTTTTTTCTTTTTTTTTCTCTTTTTTCTTTCTTTCAGAAAAGGTGGCCCTGGTTGATAAAGTTAATGTATTAGCACTTGGATTTTTACAGGCCCTCCTTGTCATATACAAGTCCTCCATGCAGTCCTTTCTCATGAATGATGAGGCTGGAATGGAGAGCAGAAAAAAAGTTCCACATTGCAGTCCCTAGTTCATGCTATATCCCCACTTTATGTGCTCTAAATTTTGCGTCACATGGACACACACTGTACCTTGGATGGTAACTGGCACAGTTTGCATTAAAAAAAAAAAAAAAAAAAAAAAAAAGTAAAAGTCATGTCACTTGTGTGTTTATCTTCACCTTTTAATAGCAAATTTCAGTCAGTGAAGTTATTTCAACCATTTCCAGCCTAGGTAAACAACATAAAAACAATATCACAAATGACTGAAGACCTCTGAGGCCGTTCTAACCATAAATATGCCTGAACTTAGTGTGACTTTTCATTTTATATACAGGATTTTTAAAACAACACACAATTAAACAACATTAAAATCATCTTATTTACATTTTCATTGGTGCTAAAATTGAGCTGTTTAAATATTGCAGAAGGCTGGTATATATCATAAAATGGTCCACACTGATGGCATATAGAAAACTAATAATCACTATAGGCTGGAAATGGTTTATTTTTATCCCCATAAGCACTTCTCCTCTATATAATTTTTATTTATTTTTTTTGTTTTCTGATAAACACAATATTTTTGCAAAATGCATTGTGAATACCGGAGTCCATAGTTTCAAAACAATTTGATAATACTCCTATAAGTGATAGAAAAGGCACAGAAAGTTAGAACTTTGGCTGAAATGGTGGAAATCCCCATTCACCATTTAGCACTCAGCGCCTTGAGTCCTGCCACGTCCTGATCCAGCGATGGTAGTGTTTTGATGAATTTAATGACGTTCCCTTTCCTGATGAAGAATGTTTATAGTAGTATTTCTTAGAATAAGTCCTTTGGTATGTGGATGCTGTAATTAAAAGGAGGGAGGAAAAAAAAAGAAAATTAGTTTGAAATGATTTCAGCATGAATGGACTGGGTATGCTTCACATTTTCTATTATTGTTGATTAATTAGGGAGTTAACAAATGATTAACTGGTACTAAGGCCATGTTACAGACAGGAGAAGCATCTCTTGAAAATAGTTAGACCACATCTGCAGAAGGCATTATTAGCATTATTAGGAATCTACAAATTCAGAGACTTTGTAATAATGTTGCTGCTTAATTGAAAAGAATCTTAATAGCTTTTGTAAAAACAGAAAAGGAACATTTCCTTTAGTTTTAGAACCCCAGTGATTTTTCTGCAGATAGTGTGAGCTGTACTGCTGTCATAATCTATAACACAAGCTTTGCACTTCTCTTTAAAAATATACTTGTTACTTTTCATTACTTATCATTACGGATGCTTGTCTTTACATTAATGAGCCAATTGTTTCTGAGACAACACTGATTCCTTTTCAGGGAACTTACGATTCATGCATGTAATTTTAGGCATATCCCATCTTCCATTCCCTTGGCACCGGATGGTTGGAATATGACGCTGGATGAAGCCATCTTTGCAGTGATATCTAATAAGTGAGTTGATCTCGTAACGAGGTTTCATCTTCCCAAAGGTCTTTGCATTTTCCACAACAGGAGGCTGACCACAGGCAACTTAAAGGAAGACAAAACGCCAAACATCAATTTGTAAATGCCCTTCTGAGGTAAATTCTGCCTATGAGGACATGTCAAGAGATTTCAGCAAAAATCCCGAGAGACATGTCCAAATAAGGACAGGGAGATCACTCTTTTCTGTAGTTCTCTGGTTTTGTACATCAAATACAATAATGATGGAAATGGTAAAACTGCAAATCATGTGGTTAATAGTTCCTTTTTGGTTTAAATTTCTGATGTAAATTTGAACCAAAAAAGTTTTCATTCTCACACAAAGAAAAGACTTGCACTGGAAAGCTGCAAAACCTGAAAAGCATTGAAGTTATTAAAAGCATTCAATAAAAAAAAAAAAAAAAAAAAAAAAAAAAATCTCTCAAAACTTCTCAGGTCTTCCTCAACAGCAGATTTTTAAAAGCACTTAAAACTCACGCACCCTTTAACACACAAAGAACGCGTTATCAAAATGCTGTAAATAGTAATCGGGCCACAATTGAGTGCACAAGAGATTTTGGTTTCTTTATTTTCTGAGTCTAAAGAGGCAGAGAACAACTAAGGTGTAAATATACAGCTCCTGACAACTCTTATGTTTGAGGTTTCATTGACCTTGGGAACTACAGGTCACTTCTGTGCCCAGCAACATCATGGAACACAGCCTCTTGGAAGCCCCTCCTTAGCATGGTTAAAGCACATGGAAAATAAGGAAGTAATTGATGACAGCCAGCACGGCTTCACTAAGGGCAGATCATGCCTCACAGATCTGGTGGCCTCCTATGGTGGGGTTACAGCAATGAAGGATAAGGGAAGAGTAACTGACATCATCTACCTGGACATGTGCAAAGCATCTGACACTGCCCTCATGATATCCTTGTCCCTAAATTGGAGGGACATGGATTTGATGGGTGGAGGGTTGCACTCAGAGAGTTGTGGTTGACAGCTCAATATCCATGTGGAGATAAGGAAGGAGTGGTGATCTTCAGGGACTGGTATTGGGACCATCGCTGTTTGACATCTTCGTCAGTGACATGGGCAGTGGGACTGAGTGCACCCTCAGCAAGTTTGCAAATGACAGTGAGCTGTGTGGTGTGGTCGACACATTGGAGGGAAGGGATGCCATCCAGAGGGACCTGGACGGGCCTGAGAGGTGGGCCTGTGTGAACCTCATCAACAAGGCCAAGTGCAAGGTTCTGCATCTGGGTCAGGGCAATCCCAAGCCAAAATATAGGCTGGGCAGAGAATGAATTGAAACCAGCCCTGAGAAGAAGAGCCTGGGAATATTTGTTGACAAGGTCAACACAAGCCATCAGTGTGTGCTTGCAGTCTAGAAAGCCAACCGTACCCTGGGCTGCACCAACAGCAGCATGGCCAGCAGGGCGAGGGAGGGGATTTTCCCCCTCTGCTCTGTGAGACCCACCTGGAGCCTGTGCTCAGCTCTGGGACCCCAGCACAAGGAGGACAGGGACCTGTTAGAGTGAGTCCAGAGGAGGGCCACAAGGATGACCAGGGGGCTGGAGCAAGTCTCCTGTGAAGACAGGCTGAGGGAGTTGGGTTTGTTCGGCCTGGATAAGAGAACGCTCTAGAGAGACCTTACGGCGGCCTGCCAGTGCCTAAAGGGGGCTGCAGGAAAGCTGGGGAGGGACTCTGTGTCAGGGGGTGTAGTGAGAAGACAAGGAGTAATGGTTTTAAACTAAAAGAGAGTAGGTTTAGATTAGCTATAAAGAAGAAATTCTTCACTCAGAGGGTGGTGAGTCCCTGGCACAGGTTACCCAGAGAAGCTGTAGGTGCCCCATATACCAGGAGGTATTCGAGGCCAGGCTGGATGGGGCCTTGGGCAACCTAGTCTGGTGGGAGGTGTCCCTGCCCATGGCAGGGGGGCTGGAACTAGATGGTCTTTAAGTTCCCTTCCAACCCAAGCCATTCTGTGATTGTATGTAAGCATCAGCTCTAACAGTGTATAACCCCAATGTGCCTTTCAGATTCCTTCAGTCTGAACCTCCCCTGGTGCAGCTTTGTGCCATTTCTGTGGATTGTATCACTGCTATGCACAGTGGCATGCAGGTAAAGCAGGCCTGCCAGGTACGTAAATGCCTCTTTTGTTGAGATCTGCAAATAAGAAATTTGTCTGGTTTCAACTAGGAGTTTCTATTGTGTTCCATTTTGACCTTGACTCGAGCAGATAAGGAAGAGTTTAATATGTGGATAGAAAAGGACAATTTTGTGGGGCTAACTCAGTTCTAGGCTCATAGTATTGGTCACCAGAAATCACATAGAATTTGTCCCTTTATGTTTATAAAACCGGAATCATGCTATAGTTACTGTAAAGTTTGTACCTGTTCCTTTCTTGCAGGTATAGGTCAGGTGATAATTGCATGGAACATCATTCCACTGCCCATTCTCATGCCATATTATAACAACACAGTCTTCTCCAGCAGAAAAGAAACTGTCTGGCTGGTTTGGTCGCCAGTTTTCATATTGCTGCAGAAAAGAGAAGCACATCCATTATTCCCAGTGTTGGAATATATTTACATTCCATTTTACAGAAGAACATACACTATTACCTTTGATGATGAGCAACCTCAATTGTTTGGTTCAGGCAGTTAAGCACAAACTAAACAAAGCTAGATTTACAATATCTTGCCACTCTATTAACAGACAAAAAGTATTTTGATCCAACATTTTACTTACTGTAGATTGATAACAGGTGAGTAAAAAAAAATTGACACAATTCGGTTCAAGGACAATCTCAACGAAAATGTGTTGGATCACACTCTACCTTACATAGGCTGAAAGTGCAAAGCCAGGAAATGCAGTAAGTAAGCTACTATCACTACTCCATGTCTACTAAATGACAAACCACAGGCTGGGTTCTCAGATTCAAATTATTTATTCTTTGACTTCATTTAATAAAGCCATGCAATAGGATGACTTTCAGAATTCGGTGTAAAATAAGTAAAGCTGTCAGAAAGTGGTTCCATATCCCTGCAGATTGATATTGCCATTGAAAAGGCTTAGGTGGCAGACTGAGAGTATAGAGCAGCTTGAGAAATGATGATCCAAATTCTGCCCTCTGCAGAGAAATTATTACCACAGACATCTGGGTCACATACATATGAGTGAAAATGGAAACTGGCACAGTAGTTTTAGAAGTAAAAATCTGATTGCCAGTATGGAACAACAACCAGTTTAAAATGGCTGAAAAATATCTTTAGCATTAAAAAAAATAAAAAACAACTTTTTGTTCCAAGTGCATTAAAAAAAAAAAAAAAAAAAAAAAGTATTTAATACTTTTATATGTATTATAAATAAATAAATAAATAAATAAAACTTTATAAATATTTATAAATACTTTTTTTTTTTGCACTGCACCTGGAACACACATTTGACATGTTGATTTGGGTAGACTCTGCTTTTTGGGATCTAAGTTATCAATATGCAGGCTTGCACTTATTTAGCTACACAGCCCTGCAGATCCCAGCTCAACACCTGCCTAAAGGTATATCCCTATACCAAGAGCTGCACGATGCTAGCTGCTGGCAGGCTGTGCATGGCTCAATGCATGAGCTAAACTCACACTTACTGCACTGTAGAATGCACTCTTTCAGTCATGGCTAAGTTCATCATTGCATAATGTCTTTGTTGGGTCACTTCTTTTTTTTCCCCAAGCAGAAGAAAAAATAAAAACAAAGGGATTGTCATACAGATAGAAAATCATCTAGCCAACATCTTTGATAGGGGACATATACCCTACTGTCCTTGAAGTAAGCAGAGGTGGGGTACTGTTTACGCCACTTCTTGTTTCATCTTGATCTCAACGGAAACACAGTAATTTGAGATCTCCTTAATGTTATGCAAAGAAAAGCTTGAGGAAATATGGGAACCAATTCTTAGCAATTTTCTTAGAGATTTCTGTTGTGTCACTCCAATAATTTAATGGTGGTTAAAAATAGATATCTAAAAGAACAGGAATTCACATAAATGCCAGACTTTAACTGGGCAGATAGTCCCTTGTATGGTCAAAATGACAGAGTTCCTACAATGGTTATATTCCCCTCAGTGCTTACTTCTTTCTGTCTAGAGTTGGTCCACATAAATGTCATAAAAGTTTAGCTTTCTACTTTCTTAGCTTTATGAAATAACCACTATTCATTACCTGTGCAAAAACATTTTAGAAATACAGTTTACATACACTATGCGAGTAGTATTTACCTTACAAAAAGATAGTAAACAGCAATGTTAAAGAGTTAAATTCATTAACTTTTCCTATTATGTGTCCATCACAGGTTTTAATTATCCAAGCAAGTTAACAATAATGTTGTAAATAAATCTGTTCTGCACTGAATCTGTTACCTCTAGCAAATCATAAAACATCTTCCTACTTATGTGGGACCAGCTTAACTTCATCTCTATGCTTTAGTATCTCATAGTCCTAAACTGCAACATGTGCTAACTTCTCTACTGAGGTGCAGAATTCAGCAACTCACATCAGCTGAGAAATGGAGAGTATGAGTTTTTGTAATGGGATCTGTTATGTGTGGACCTCCTGCAACACTTAGTACAAAAAAATAACCAACAAAACTAACTAAAGAAAGTTCTGCATATACCTCCTGATATCTCCTGGGCTGGTGAGAAGGACAATGGGAGGTAAGGGATGTGCCCACACGCAGTGTGTATTACTGTAATTTAGAGTGTTCCTTTTTGCAAAAGGATATGTTGGAAGTGCTGCCTCACCTCAGGTCTAGTGACTTAGCACAGCCAAGCTGGTCTGGGAATGTGCTGAGGCCATGTGAGATGCCTCCTGCCAGCTAAGGCAGGGTGCACGCACACACCAAAGGCTTAGGCTTACTTGTGTTATGGCCCCATGTACTTGTCCCATCTCCTCTACTTGCAGGAGGACACGGTAAACCCTCACCTTCACCCCTCACATCTCACCACCAGCCCTAGTGAAAAGTAGTATCTGCTCCTTTGAGAATATGCCAAGACATATGGACACAGGGAAAAAGCCGTGTTAATGGCCAGGTTAATGGTAGAAAAGCTTGATCAGTGATGCCCTAACAGCAAAGGAAAGAGCTAAACAAACCTTGTGGCTCTGCCTTTTGCAGCTGCTGCTGTATAGAGCTGTATGCTTCTGCAGGGGTCAGCGTGTGGGAACTGGGACACTTCGTGGCAGCTGGGGGCGTGCGAGCTGAAGGTGCTCAGCAGCTTGCCAGCTCCCACCCGAGCCACACAGACTCCATGTACTCATGCTTGCCTTGCCATAATGGGCCCCAAATTTGTCTGCTTTGTTGTCAGGGCTGCAGTGTAATGGCAAGGGATTATATCTGGGCTGTGTGGTTTACTCAAGAATGCCTGATATCCTCCAGCATGACATGCTGTTACCTCATATCTGATATCATCATTGCATGAGTTTATTTTGGCTGAGTACCTCTGATTTCACTTGGTTTCAGTGCCAGAATTGCTTAGCAGAGGAAGTTCCAGACTGCTGAATTGCTTTCTTAGGTCCCCACCCAGCTCTTCTATAGTTTTTCAGTTCCTTATTTAGCCCCTGATAACATGATAATGATACAAAAAGATTCTCACAGTTTGAGTGGAATAAGTTGCTACAAAAATAAACTAGTATTTTGCTTTCTTCTTACAGATGACATTTTTGCATGACCATGAACTTGACTCTGTTTTCCACTTAAACTACTGTAAACCAGGGGTGACTGCACTCTGCCCAGTAAAACTACATCAGCAGAAAAGAAATGGGAAAGAACCAAATCCCATGTTACATACTGCATTGTACTGTTTGTTTTCAGAGATATTCCTTACAATCTCTCATACAAATCTGTGAAGTATACAGACACCCTTCCCCTTGCAAAAAGAAGTATCTTAAACACTCAATTCATAAATCTCCTGTTGGAAAACATTGCTAAAAATAATCTAAATTAGATGCCATTCTTTAAGTGGCTACGTCACTTAAGTTCCATGTATTTCAATGCAATTACTGTCTTTTAGAACAGTTATATTGTACAAAAAAAAAAAAAAAAAAGAAGAAGAAAAAAGAAAAACAAACAAACAAACAAACAAAAGACAATATTTTAGTTTCATTCCTTGTGTACCGTTTGGGTTTGTTCATTTTTTTTTTTAAGATCATGTCCAAAACCATATTCACAGAGGAGCCAAAACCCACTGGCACCATTCCAGGCACCCTGCTATGACCTTCTATCTTCAGGGAAACTGCTGCTGTCTCAGCACACCAGCAAAGCCATGCTAAGCAGTTCTGTGTTTGAATTGATAAAGTCCAGGGCATCCTTTTGCCAACAGTCATGCTTCAATCAGCACCATTAGCACTAATTTTAGCTGTATCATTCATAAGGTATGATTTAGGGTCCTGAAAACCTAAAGAGATTCAAATGCTAAGTTCATACATGGAAGAAAGACCATGAAAGGAAGAAAAGTACTCAGCAGAAATACTTATACTGGGTGATCCAAGGGAGGGACCTAAACATTTTTACTGCCCTGTCTAATGCTAAAGCAATGCTCTGTGGGACATTACCATGACATGTGTGAAGTTTTCCTCCAGATTAAAATGAAAAGCACTTCCACATGTAAGATTATAGTGAGCTTCACAGAAGGTCTAGCCCTTCATGCTTCACCTCCAGCTGTGAAGCATGTCATGCTGGGGAGGCTGCAGGACTCTGACACTGCTGCACCAGGTTCTTGGTAAAGCCCTCAGCATCCATGAAGGCAGGACACTTGCTTCATGTTATCAAAAAAAAAATGTGTTTTGGTGTAATCAGGTAACTGCAGAAACTGGCCTTGGCAACAAGATTTTGATATCTGTACATTCTTTTGGTCCTTTGGGAACCACAGACTGTTGTGGCTTGCCATCATTTCATGCCAAAAACAGTACTCTTTTTGCCTTTTAGGAAAACTTTCTTGTGCAGTCTTTTGGTGAAACTGAACCCCACTCTAACACATTGGATTTAGTTGTTCTAGCTTCCTCTGCTGAAGAGTACTGAAAACTTTCCCATAGAAAGAGGGCAGAAGGTCCATGGGCTGGAGCCACAGCTGAGGCAGGGGACCAGCTCCTCAGGCTTCCCACGTGGCAGCAGACAATGCACCTGGCTGATTGATTCCCAGCCTGGGGAACAGTGGCTATGTATATTCTTGCCTCATGGGAGGACCTTGGATCTGATGGTTACAAAAGTCCATGAAGATGCTTTTATAATAAAAGTTCCACTTTTTTTTCTTTTTTTTTTCCTTGTATGGGACTGAATTAAATCACAGCCTTAATCTGCCAGTTAGGTGGCAGGATGACAGTCCACAAATTAAATACAAGAAAGCAAGAATTACAGCAAGAGCTGTAAAATGGCTGGTTTTATTAGCTGGTCACTATTTTTGTCATTCAGATGGCTGGTAATTAAACTGAATGAGCAGAGCCTTCCTGTCACAAACAAGATCCTACCTTGTGGGAGATTTGTTATTTAAATTTTCAGATAACAAGCCTTACTTGAGGGACTCATTTCCTTTTTAATTAGTAATCCATTCAGCTCTTTCAGATGTTTGTCCTACCAAGGTGAATCCAGGAGTGAGCAGTATCTCAGCTTTGCGACATGCACTTAGACATTTCAGCAATTCTTTTATCTCCAAAGGGCACACCAAGTGGCTGAGATCAATAGCATGGGCTTTGCATTCCAGAATAGTCAACAAACACCATGTTTAACCAAGCACAGCTACTGATACAAACAAAATGTTACTGCTTGACCTCGTTATTGTGCAAAGGCTAATAATATTTTCTAAAAAACTAAAGCTAGTAAAAAATTACTTGGAATACATCTCCTATTTAGATTTGTAGGGTTAATGCCTTTCCTGCAGGGAAAATAAAGCGTGTTTTCAGCATGTCCAAATGAGTTTAAAGTATAAAGCTGCCTTGGCATTTTTTGGCACTTATAATTTCCAGTATGATTTTTATTCTATTTCTTTCTGTCTGCTTCCCCATCTGATTGTTTCTCGATTCAAGATTATGTAGTAAGTAAAACAAACAAACAAAAAAAACCTCAAGAACAACAACAACAAATATACAAGTAAAGATGCTGGGACTTGGCTGACAGGATGCTCTCTGTGCCATGTCATCTTAAAGTGAAGCACTATTTCCTGTCTCATATTTTATCACTAAATTAGTGTAAGCCACCACTGCAAAACTTATTTGCTGCTATCCTATTTTTTTTTTTCCCATAATTCTGCTATGGAACAGGAATATATATTTTTTCACAATAGCATCCATATTCTTAAAAAAAAAAAAAAATCTATCAGGAGAGTCTAGTCAACAAGTCCATCACTGGGGAGGTTCTCTTATAGCTTGATTGTTTAACTAAAAACTACATATCGCTTTTAGAGATGTAATAACTGGCTATTGCCCATGATTTTAGGTTGGCTGAACTAGCACAAGGGTACAATAGAATAAGGATCTGCTCAGAATGTTTGTGGCTTATGCTGTTAGACAGCACTGAAACTCTTGAGACACTCATGGAAAGTTTGAAAAGGATTGCATTTCCTTTTGGTAGAAATAAAATCAAACAGATTGCTGAGAAGATTTGGCAATGAATAAAATACTTACATTAACTTCACCTAGTATTTAAATGCATTTATATGTTCAGTAAGACAAGAAACTACCTTACAGCATAGGCTCTGTTTCACTTAATTTCACCCCAAAGATCTGCAAAAGATCTTCTGTTTAATTTTATGAATGGGAGTAGTTTGACAGAACTCACCAAAAGTATTTGTGAGATTAAAAACTCCAGTCAGTGAGTGCTTAAGCACATGCTTTGCATTAAAGACATGGGTGGTACCCAAAACTCTATAGGGTAGATCCCATGCATACTTCAGGCGCATCCTAAAATAAAAGCTAAATGAGTTGGCAAATCTTTGCTGGGAGAAATTTGAATCAATTGAAAGACAACTGCTATGTCTAAACTTGCCTATGGGTACAAAAAATATCACATGACACAATCCTAATATTCTTATACAGAGATCACAGTAGAATGGCTTCCCTCAAGCCCCTAATCTGGGTTTTTTGTTCACGGGGTTTGGGAAAGAGGCAGGATTTGGACTGGACAGGCATGCAAAACTGGCTCCCCATTGTAGAGTCACACAGGGAGAAAGAAGGAGCTTTGAACTATAAATGAAATAAGTAAAAATCATCAGCTGATCTAGCTGAAATTAAAAAAAGAAAAAAAAAACAACAATTGTTTTTTTTTTTGGGGGGGGGATATGGAGGAGACAACTAGCTTTTTGACTTTTTATTTATTATTTTTTTTTTTTTTAAACAATACCCCTATGTAGCAAGTTTTCCACGAAAAGCACAAACTTGCAGGTATGGCAAGAAAATTCCACTAGATGGCAGTGTCTACTCACTTCTGAGTCCTGAAGCTAACTAAGTAGCTCCAAAATCACAATTTTTCAAAGTTCTCTCTCTTATTAACTCCTTAAAAGCTAACTGAAGCCAATGGACAACACCCCGATGACTTAGACCTGCTTGATCTGCTGTGCACCAAGTGGGGTAGAGACTTTTAGCATGGTTCACACACTCTAGAGTTTAATTTTCTGGATATATTGTGTGTGTTAGTCTTCCAGAAGTTCCTTTAGTATGGAGAATGAAAAATGAGTGGCACAGGGAGCTGGTGAAATTCTCTTGCTAATGGGCAGGTCTCTTACTATGGTAGAAAAGTGTGGTAGAGTGTTAAATGGCATAATACGTGTTTTCTGGGAGTCACACCAGCTTAATTATATATTATCAACGTGATGCAAATTGTGTAGGGTGTGACTTACTCCTTTTGTGCACAACTTCCAGGAGTCACTGAAAAAAGAAAATCCTCCGCTTTGTCATTTATTTCCACAGTTACTGCAGGTTTGAAGCTGTCCAAGAGCTTTAGCCCAGGGCCAGCTGTAATGAGGCTCTGAAGAAACTGCTGGCCCCCTTTGTAAAAATAAGACAAAAAAACGCTTTGTCCAAGAGGCCTTTCCTTCAGCCTACAACAGTCTGAACTAAAAACATACCTGTCATTAATAACATTATATAGTTCTCCCCCAGTTAAATGCAGGTCAAATGAGCATCTTAAAAAGAGTCTGTAATGACTGACTGCAGCACAAAATCAAAACATTTGGTAGATTTAAAACCTCCTTCTGCGGAGATCCTGTGGGACATTGGCACAACGGGCTTTTTGTTTGCAGCTGACTACAGTACTTTTTAGTTTGTTTGCTTTATTTAACCTTCGGAGGCAGGCTACCTCCCTACAAAACCCTGTGCCTTTTGAAGGGCTTTGTGTTCAATAACGTTACTATTTCTGCGAGGGGTGCAGTTATAGTTTGGTCAGGTCAGATCATTCTCATTCACTGACCAATAAAGAGGGAAAAGAGAGGGCTTTGTTTTCTCCAGAATTAAACTTGGTTTTGGTTTTGTTTTGTTTTTTATGCAGCTACCTAGGACTGACAACTTGAGGGCCAGCACTGCGAACACAGGGTGTAACGCTGGTGTGCCAAAGGGAAGAAAAACTAACATGGAGTCTCTGGACAGTTTTAAAAGTGGCAATATGCCCCATTACTCTCCTAGTTGGCAGCACTCTCCCAGAGACAGGCAATCTGGCCACAGACACTAGACAGCTCCTTATTACGGCACTAATCTTATGTAACGGGAGTGAGCTCACTGCCCTACAAAGCACTAATTATCAACAGCATTTTCCAAAGGATATGAATAAGTCCCCTTGTGAGACAGAGGCCCAAGGCACAACCCCAAGTAGCTATATGCGCTTAATCCATAACATGAATAGCTCCAAAGGACTCCTTTACCACTGTGCCTGCTCACAAGGGCCCTTAACAGAGAAACGCCAGCAGCCCAAACACAATGAAGAATCTGCCAAAAGCAACACTAGATTTCTTCTATTTGGATAGGTGTGCTTTACCGCTGTAAAAGTTACTATTCACAGAGCTAAGTGAATTATTTAAATTCAATTTCCCTAAGATACCTTCAAATGTCACATTGTATTCACAGTGTCTTTGATCAAGCCAATTATTAAATGTCTCCAATGACAATGTAAATTTTGTTATTTTGTAGTTTGCATTACATCAAATTTAAGATATACGAAGACCTAAGTAGGAATGGACAAATCCCTCTTTTTATATAGTTGTATTATTAGGTGGGCTTTGTCTTTTTCTCCTGTACCACTGTGATTTTACCAAATTATTTGTCTTTATTTTTTCAATAATTTTATAACATAAGTGAAATGAAGATTGTCTATAGACCATTGTCAAAGAGTTATTCACTATCCCAAAAATCCAGGAGAAAAATCTACACAGAAGTGCAAGAATAATTTTGATTCTTTTATATATATATATATATATTTATTATTATTATTATTATATATATTTATATATATATATTATTATTGTTATTTTGTAAACAAGCTCTTATATGTAGCTGTTTTGATTTCCTTGTATAATATAAAGCAGACAAAAACTAAGGCTTTCCCATACTAAGTATCAATGGGACAGCCCCACAACCACACTGTAATAGAAGGAAAGCAGATAAAAAAAAAATGTGCTTTTAAATATGTTGTATTATTTCCTTCTGCCTCTTCTATCTGTCAGTGCAATGAAATGTGTATACCTCAAATGTATTGAACAGAAATTTACCTGATTTTGAGGACACAATGAATAACAAAGCTCTAGGAGTGCTGGGGTGCTGTGAGCACTCTTGAGTTCACTTCAGTGCCTTTGTCTTTGAGATTAACCATCCGGAAATTAGGGTCTAGGCAGATGAGCCAAAATTTGCAGGCTACAAATCCCCTGCCTCTGGCACACATGATCTCATGTATGGCTGACACTACAGGTCCAGGCATGTGGCAGTGGCCACTAACTTACAGCTCTCACCACACTGAGAGGTGAAGTTGCACCTCAAGCCTGGGTTTCAGTTTCCTGAAAGAGCATTCTCCTTTTGTGTTGCACTCACACAGCTGCAATCAGCTCTTTTCCCTTGATAGGAAATGGGAACACTGGAAACACTGCCTAAGTGTTTTTCATGTGGCCCATGAGCTTCACAAGACAAATCCACCTCTCCCAATTACCGGAAAAGCCTTAAAGCTCTTTCTTTTCCAAAAGAAAAGAAGCAAGAACACATCGTAGATGAGAAAAAATTGCTTCCTGCCATATAGCTACAGTACAACAAATCAGAACAAATGGGATTCATACAGTTGGCCAGCAATACTTTCCAGTGTTAGTGAAATTACATCTCATTTTGGTTTACATATTGGACCAGGTGTCCTAAGCTTTGCCAAGGAGCTCCAGAGCTTTTGCCCAGACCATATCCAAGAAGCTCCCACTTTGTCTTTAAAGGGAATTTGCAATAAACAAACAAACAAACAAATAAAAAGGAGGACAAATATAATGTCTGGCCAAGAAAAATCTGTATAATGAAATACCAGTTACATGGAAAGCAATCTGTTTATGTGAAAGTAGTACCTGGACTGCCAGCTGAAATTTAGGGCACCAAAGGTATGACCTAACTACTTTAATAATGTTATTTTGCAGTTTTCAAGATCAGTACATGTTTGGGATACATGGTATACAACATGATGAAAAGGTAAAGCTTAGCAGGAAGTGCTGAGACTATCTAGACTGCTCAATATGCTGCACAAGGTTATGACATTTTGCCTGAAAATCAGGAAACTGCTGAGCAGGTTTACCTTGAGAAGTACTGTATTACTAAGACCTAAAACCTGTCAAAATCCCTTAAAAGCACACAGATAACTATGCATCGCATGGTTCAGTGAGGTAGATCTAAAGGTCTCCTTACACACTCTTTGCAGGAACAGAACTTCACAATACTATGAATTAAAACTGTGCCTCTTTCTACTTCATAAAGATAATTTTCCTTGTCCTAAGAGTTTGTGTTAAAGAAAACATTTTGACATTTTCAGCATTTAATGTTGAACATATATTCAAACATAGTCAATCTACAATACAGGCATGGAAAAATGTCATGTGGACAAAAAAAAATAAAAAAGAAAATGTGTTTTGAACATTATTACTTGCTTTCTCACTGAATTTGATTGTACCTGTTTTGTTATTCAAGAAACTAACATTTTCCTTGGGTAACTGAGAATTAGACCATTTCTTTCAAAATTTGGTTCTGGCATTATTTTTGCAAGTCACATAAATTCTGGTTGACATATGAAAAATAAACACAAGGAGAAAGGGGCTTTTTTGACTGCTGATTTTTTTGACAGTCACTATTTTCTATGGGGGATCACCAAGAATGTCAAGATACCAAAAGTGGCTGACAATAGGCAGTCCACTATTAGGAACCTAAATAATTACCCATTTTTTCAATATAACTGTGAATCTGCCCAGGTTAATCTAGGTTCAGCTTAGGCTTCCCAGTTAGAACTCTGATTTTTTACACTCACTCTTTAAAAGTCTTGGTCATATTCTCCCTACACAACCTTAAAAAATCCCCTGTCCCACTGAAGTGGCATGACCTGATCTCATAGAAAACTGAGAGGTCCTTGCATTGGCAAAACTGATATCCATTGATTAGTCAGGGAGGGGAAATTTCCACGACTACATCTGAGATTCTAACCCTTCTCACATTACTAGACCAATGACAAAGATGAATTTATCACTTTCTCCAGCCCCATCACTGCAGCTTTTTAACACTTATCTCATGCAAACAGACAAGAAGTCTGTGCAGAAACAAACAAACAAACAAAAACCTATATTTTGGGAGCCTATGGAAGTGAGGCAGCACTAGATTTATGTTATTACTGCATATGACCATGAAGCCCACAAAAACCAGCTGAGGTGGACATGTGTATTCAAGAGCACACTGTAACTGGAAACAATGTGCAATACACTTGGATGTATGTTTGTTGTTTTTCACTAAGGAACTCATGCAGGTACTTTTGTTTGACTATCATATTTAATGGTGGCTGGCATTTAGTTTCAGTTTAAAAATTCTGGGAAAAAACTCATCTTGGTTTTGAGCTGAAAATGCCAAAAAGAGGACTGATTTTCTTCCATCAGACTCATTGGTTGAAATACCTTTTAGGTGCAAATAAAATAATAATAATAATAATTTTAAAAGTCACCTGATCTCTTTTCCAGAAATTGCTAATAAAATACATGCCAACACCTAGCAAAAGAGTTCTTTTCAACATACTGACTATTTGAGCTATGGGCTTCTTATGTCTGTGGAAAATGTGTACCAGAGTAATCTAGACCTTATCCCATATTGTCCAATGGCTAAGCCTGTGTTTCAGGGATTTCTGATTCCAGTTCTAGGTATGTGACTGCTTTTATTTGGTTAAAAAAAAAAAAAAAAAAAAAAAAAACTCGTGAAATAGAAGTCACAACTCTTATGTGTAAACACTGGTTATCATAGCTATTTAATCTGGGCAGTACTAGGTCAGCTGCAGCACTGGGACAATAATTTAATCCATGATGTTTCTTGCTGCTGCTGCTATTCATTTGATTTTTCTTTCAAATCTACTGAGCATCATACCCTATTTTTAAACCAAAAACTTATGAAATCATATAAGCATGATTTTCAGATTAAACCAAGCTGTTGTCAGAAAACTATCAAGATAAAGATGAATGAATATATATCACTTTTACATGCACTGTCCACCTGAAATTTGGTGTGGCTTTTCTGATATTGATCAGTATCTCCAACTGAAAGCATCTCTTACATCAAAGGGATCCTCAACAGACTTGATGAATTTTCTACTATTATGGAATAGAATTCTAGATAGATAATAGTCTATTGGAGAGGAATTGGGCAACAGAGACAAAAAAAAAAAGCTGATGCACCCTGATATGTAGAACACCAGAAGGCTGTTTAGATTTTGATATGTACAACAGATATCTCTATACTCATAAATTTATTTTAGAACCTGAGGATGTATGAAATAATGCTTATTTTCATTATTGTAAATTATATTGATGCATTTAACACTATCATAACTGCTTTTCATCTGCAAATGCATAAGTGATGTACATCTTTCAACTACATGGTGTTCAAATTCATTGGAATTTAAGAACAACATCAAAATTTGATGCTTGCAGTTGTTTTTTTCTTTATTTCTATTTATTGCCTGAAGTGTAATGAATCACCACCACTAGAGGATAGTGTCATCAAAGTTAAACCACCCTCACAGAGTACCTGTTTCAGACAGTGAGGTGTGAGATGCCATGTAAGAAACAGAGAATGAAATAATCCAGAATGAGGCCATGACCCATCTTGTGCTCCCAAAAATACACGAGAGGCAAGAGAAAGAGATGAAAAGAAACTCCTTCACTTACATCCTGCAAGACTCTGTGGCTCCAAGCACAAATTAGTACAAACATGAATTGTTTTCACCACAGAATGACCAAGCAGTCAACTGGGCAACAAACCTTTTCATCTTCCTTCCTTTTCTCCCCATTCTGTCACCTCCTACACATGATAATTTCCCAAAAAATGGCTCATTTATAAGTTATTTTAAGGGACTTTAAACCTATGGCTATTTACATAAAAATGTAATGAGTTAAGCCTGCTTTGATCCAGGTGTCTTTCTACATAAGTTGTAGTCACATACTATGCAGCAATGATCATTGCGTGCATGTATGAGCATGTGCTCATGTGTGTCCTGTAGTCCAGATGCTTTCTGCTTTAAGAACAATTCACAACTGGGGAGGAAAATAATAAGCATAACAGCTTTTATATATATATAGTGCTATTCAGTGGTGTTAAACAGCAATAAATCACCTGCCCCTTCTACAGAAGTGCCTGTTTTGAATTGGAAAGACCACCATTATTTCCTGTATCAAGCAGCTATTTGATTTAGGTCTGCTAAAGGTGGACAGAGTGTTTTCCCTCTCTTTCTGCTGACTTTCCTTTCTTCTTGTTTCAAAGCAACAGGTATCAACAGCAACTTAAAACTTTATGGACAGATTATTGGTTGCAGGCCTCCTGAACCACCTAAGAATGACTGCTTCTCCATTCTGGCCATCAAACTTCCACACCAACTACAACAGCTCCCAAAAAGACCTGAAAGGCTTCTTCATGGACTTAAAAAGACCCAGCCAATAAAAGGGCTCATATACCATATCTTCATCTGAAAAAATGCATTCTGCTCTATATATGTAAGGAAACATCTTAGAGCTGAAAAGCAAAACCAGATGCAGCATTGACCCTTAAGTAATAGTCTCAGACTTTGAGGTTTTTCTCTTTGGAAACATTAGGAAGTCCCACATAAAAAATAAGAACTAAAATAAAGACTTTAGAACTACATCACAAATAGAAATTATCCTGAAACAAAACGGTATCCTGGCTGTTTGCTTGGATGCATATTTAGTGACTGCATGCTTTCATGCAGCTTCCCTCAGTTCTGGTGGGAAAATGATAAGACACCACAAAAAGAAAGGAGTGGATGATTTCATTTCAAAAGCATCTTACCAGTGGGCTACCATCAGTCCAGCGGAAGTCTCGCTCAAACATCTTGTCATTGAGGCCAATCCACTGGTAGTCATGCCCAATACCTAATGGGAAAGGAACCGTAAGGATATTTTTGTAACTTTCCCATAAATGGGAGAGATTTCATCAAAGAAAAGAAAAAGTATTAGCACAGAATGAATCAGACATCCTGTTCTTAAGATTCTTCTACTCTCTATGCAAACAACTATTTATGGGCTGTTTTCATCATTTTTATTTTAATTTGGATGTCTATAAAAATGGAGATTCTTATCTAACAGTTTACAACAATCATGCCTACTACCTCCTGACTGCGTACCCCCAAAAAAAAAATTTTTGTTTGTTGGCAAAATAAAAAAATAAAAAAAAAAAAAAAAAAAAAAAAAAAAAAAAAAAAAAGCAAATATTTTAATTTACAGAAACAAATGTTTCATTATTTTTCTGTGCCAAAACCATAGGACTAGTTCACTTCTCCCCAAAATGAAACCTTTTCTATGTAACAAGTCATAGTTTAAAAAAGATTAAGGATCTTGCACTTAAAGCCAAAGTGAACACCAAGAAAACAAAGTGCACCTTCACATCTCTACATTTTAAAAGTATATTTTAACATGGAGATGTAAAAGTTTCGTGCAACATGATCCTAGCTCTGAATCTTCAGTGCCTGTGCTTGCTTAGAGAGATGACAACAGTACATACGGTTCACAAAGATCTGCTCCTCGTGGGACAAGATGCTTGTCAAGTGGGCTCCCTGAAGACGGCATTCCCTTTCAGCTGTGTCCCATGTGCGCCGGTGGGCAAAGTATTTGTAGCACTGTCCTTGGAACTTGTGCCAGCCGTAATCACAGGTCTCCGTGTCTGTGACAAATAAACAAACCATGTTTCTGATAATGGGCATGGAACACGGACGTGTTTCACATGGATGGACTCTCTGTAGCGCAAAGGTTGAAGAAGATGCCCAAAACTTGTTAAGTATCTTGAGTTTTAATTAAATTGTCATGTTATTCTGTTTACCCAGTTTTGGTGTAAACTGCAAATATATTATTAACGTAAGGAGTATAACTGTACTTGGCAGCTTTGTGATCCTCTACTGTTCAAGTTATGCTGCAGCCAGTCAATCTCAGGAGTATATTTTTACTGCATTACTCGGGGTGAATGAAATGACTTTATGTTAGACTGCCATTAGTCTACATTTCACCTAAATTTTCCAAGTCTATAAGTGGGGATTTGATTTTTTACTTGTAAGAGGGACTAGTTCTTTGAATGAGTGCACTGAATTACCTTCACAGAATCACAGAATAGTCTAGGTTGGAAGAGATCTCCAAGATCACCAAGTCCAACTTCTGACCTAACACTAACAAGTCCTCCACTAAACCATATCCATAAGCTCTACATCTAAACGTCTTTTAAAGACCTCCAGGGATGGTGACTCAACCACTTCCCTGGGCAGCCTATTCCAGCAACTAACAACCCTTTTAGTAAAGAAGTTTTTCCTAATATCCAACCTTGGTTTTAAAGAAACTGAAAGAGGAAAATATTCATGAAAGAACGTGCTTGTTATTGTTTATTCTTCTGAATTTACCCCTCCAAATCCTCCTCCAAAACACATTTTCCATGATAAACTCTAATGTAATAAACTCTAGGCATCAGTTTCTAAAGAAGGCTATAAAGCTGAAACACAAAGTAATGAAATGTGCATTGTCTGTGCTTGTACAAGGGATTGTGCTGATAAGAATACATAACAGACCAAAGTTCCTATCAGCCAGTATTTCTTTTCATCTAAAGAGAGATAAATGTGAGCCTTGGAAGAGTAACAATCTGTGGATTTGACGTTAATTATTTCATCGAGGTTAGGCAGCTGCAAACAGAGTAGATGGCAAGAAGCAAGGTTCCCATCCCAAGTCTCTTTCCGCATCAGCACTGTAGGAATGAATCACAGGCAAAAATCAATATTAGTAAGATGGACAATAACAAATATGATGCCTGAGTGTGCCTGAGCTGAGCTCAATGACAAGACCCTGTCATTAAGAAAAGAGAGTTTTGGTGAGGAATGGGAAAAAAACAAACAAACAAACAAAAACAACACTACAGAAAATTCAGACTGTTTTGATTTACTGTGTATGAAATGGCACCATAAAGGACACTTCACCACAAGGTTATAGCATGTTCTGGCTACAGCTGGTCCTACAAACAAGGATTTGCCACTTCCCACAAGATTTTGTGTCAATGCCAAAACAAAACTTTGTCTCAAAGGAACCATCTTGCCTTTCCAGAGGTATATGTACATTCTGGGTGTGAATCGGATCTTGTATTTTCAATAAATAAATATTTCCAACAGTTAATAAGATGGTCTGGCCTAAGAGACTCTCTTTGCATTAGTAAAGGGAAAAGCCAAATATAGAATATGCAAATGACATATGACTGCAAATTCTTTAACTATGATATTTTTCAGGTCAGAGCAGCTACCAGCTGAGAGGCAGTTATGGAAAAAAAATAATTCACAACACAAGGCTAATTCTTAATTCAGAGCAGAAAAATGCCATTCTCATATCCTGAAGCATGGAAGTGTCAATTTTTTTGGAAGTCTTGTTGCCTTTTTAAATCTCTTGAGTTAAAAAAAATAGACTTCATATATATATGAATGGATTTGTGCAAACATATCACTTCAGAGACCTACCAGAATTTCTCTGTCAGCTCCTGGCAACACTAATAACACAGCGATTATTGTCTTAGGAATCTAATATCAAAATCATTTTTTTTTAAATTTGTGAGTACAGACATAAAGGTACTGAATATGACAACATAATAGAGTTTACACTGATCATTTTCTTCTATTTTCAACAACTTACACTGCAGAAAAATGCTTGTGCTTTGAGTAATCCCAGCTATGAAAAAACAACTGTAATTTATACTAGCAACTTGTTAGTTTTTGGTGTTTTCCCTCTTTGCATTCTATACGAGGTGCAGGCTGCTGATACAACTTTAATCTCTGGGACCAAGACCATTTTAAAGTTTAGTCTGCCTTTAGCTCCCTTGAACATTTGTTTAACCACACAATGCTGACTAACAATTATGTGTCCTCTGCAAAGGCTCTTAAGTTTTTATTATTCATCTTGTTCAGGGACCACCTTGTCCCACAGGAAAGAAGTCAGATAATAACAAGCAGTGTTGCATGCTGAGAACATCATAGCTGGAGAGCAGATCCAGGCTATGGTAAGCTAGCCTTGCCTGCCTCTGCGGGGAGGGGCTCCAGGATTTGAAAGGTCTGCTGAAGGGCTGAATGGGAAGCACAGCAACTTGAAAATAGCAAAGCCCAAAGACTGGGTTCAAAGAATGAGATGGAATGGCCCAAATATGAACCATCAGCACCAGAATTCCTCCTCATAAGGCAGAGGATGCCAAACTGCAACATATGTACTCACAGTTGATATGCACACACCCATGATGCACATACAACTCTTCCCTCCTATCCAAAATAACATGGATTTTTTTTTTTTTTCCAAAAGGAAAAAATTAAATAACTTCTTCAGCACTTGTTTGTGGACCAAAACTACCAAAAAGAAGAAGACAGGGCTAAAGTCTGTTAAATAAATAGTATTTTTAGAAGAGGAAAGGAGGATTTCATTTTTTGAAAGGAAAGAGTCAAAAGAAGAGCAGAAAATGGAAAGAAGAAAGGGAGAATCATGAGGCCAGATGACAACAAACGTGAACCAGGCAAATAAAAATGTGGGAACTGTTGCAGAGAACTGAAACTAACACTGATTTGCCCCGACTTTGTGTGTGCACAAAGACATGTATACATGCATATACATTACATTTATACGCACACATATATATACATATATACAGACACACACATATGTATTAATGCATACATATCTTACTGTGTTATTACAAATGAAAGAGAGACACAAAGGTAAAGGTAAGTGCTCCATATGGATAAAGATTTTTAATGCCTTTTAATGCCTTTCTTGAACCAGTAAAATCTAATTGCAGGTGGCTGTAAACTTTCTGACTGAATCACCTGTGAGAGCAGAGTAGGTGTGAGGACCTACTGAACACAATACTCCATGTTCACTGTAGACCTATCCTGGGAGGTAGTCACAGCTTTCTGTAACCTTATTCCAGAATGTGACGGAAAGACTGAAACACTACTTGCCATATTCATGGCATTTTAAAAGTTGTCTGACTAAGTTTTAGGATTTATTACAACTTCCAGGCTTTTTCAGTGATGTGTGCAAGGAGTTACTTACACAACTTCTGTTCTTTGTAACTGCAATTGTATATGTGTAACAATGTCTCTAGACTCTGCATTAAAAAAAAAAAAAAAAAAAAAAATTCACTGTAGATTTAATACATAGGCAGGTGTTGCTTTTTCAACAGCTGCAATATGCTGCTGACAGTAGATCCCTTGTCTTTAAATAAATTCCATAAGAGGCTTAAAGCAAATAAATATAGAAAAAGAGGTGCTAGACCATAATGAGAGTCCTGCTCAGCTGTGGATTTTATCCATGACTGTCTGTCTTCAGGTAATGAACAAACGCCTGACGCCTATTAGCCCACACATCTTGAGGAGGAACCACTTCTCTGGTAAATATTCAAAACAGTCCCTCATCAGCTGAAAGACATCAGCTAGAGACCATCTGTTTTCAGAAAGTATCCTTGCACTGAGCCCTTCTCAAATACTTCCATTCCAAGCTACCAAGCTCTGGGAACAAAGTGAATCAAATGAGACAGAAGTAATCACAAACATTTAAACAAAGAACTTGGGTTATAATAAATAAATAAACAAACAAATGTAATGGGGTTTTGTATGACAAAAAGAAAAAAAAAAAGTTTTGTTTTCAGAACCTGGAAGACAGAGCAACTGTCTATGTTATGCTAAGGAGGTATGTCCAGTAACAAACACACGTACCAGCTTAGCACACAGGCCCAAGCATGCAGCTGCATTTGGTAAGCTGGCTAGCTGAGGTGTGCCTGCAGGGATCCTGCAGTGGAGAAAGCCAGACCTTGAGCTTAAAAGGCAAACATGACTCCTTGAAAGCAGGTAGACACCCACTAGAATAGCAAGGGGGGGGGGGGGAATGACAAAAAGAAAAGGGAACTCCAACCAGCCACAGAAGGAAAATGAAGACAGAAAGAGGTGCTCATCTACCCAGCTCTGACCTCATTCATCAGCATGCTGAAAGCTCTCCAAAGGGCTCTCCACAGAGTCATGCCAATGAAGTGACCGCTGGATCTCCTGGGATAAGACTCATACCAAGGCCTGCTTCAGTCTGCAGTCACCTTTCCAAAAACCTTTTCTGGGTATTTCAGCATTTAAGAAGTGATGTGCAAAAGTCACCAAGTGGCAAGCATCTGTGCTTTGAAAAGATACACATGATGGGCAAAAGAGGATATTTTCTAACAGAGGTCCTCCACCCCACTTTGATCTAGTTTGAATCAGAAGAGATGCTGGCTTGCTGACCTACCAATCTGGTTTAGAAAGGAAACACCCTCAGTTGCTCTATTTCTAACATCAGACAACTTTAGCTCTCTTCAGGAAGAAGTTCCCCGGGCTCAGATTGTCTGCTGAACTGCTTCCACCTGGCAAGAAAAATGTCTGTCAGGGAGCCAACTACAGCTCAGTGATTCTCAGAATTGATTTCCTTCACCCTAGGTTACATCACCCTAAAGGCTCCTTGACTCCCACCACCTGTCAGAGCTCCCTGACATGCAGCCACACTGTACCCGTGTCACAACTCCTCTTAACACGGATACTATGATAGATGTCAGCCGAAGATTTCTTATTCTAGAGAAGACTCATGAGGGCATTTTGTTAAAATTCTGAACTCTACATTTTTTTTTTTTTCCATACCAGTGTCTTGAGACTGGAGTGTAGTGAAATTGTCTGCTGTATTTTGAGTTTCAGTTTCAGAGGTAACATGCATTCACTGCTTCCATTCACTTCCACAATATTTTGAAAACTCAGCAACATGTCTAAAAAAACCCTTCAACTTTTTTTTTTTTCTTTTTTTTTTTCTTTTTTTCTGAGGCTCTCTAAAATAAATAGTATATACTGGAGGAAAAAAAAAAAAAAAAAAGAGAGAGAGAGAGAGAAAGTAATGAAATATAATCTTGGTGTGCTCAGCTCCACCTTTCCTGTGGCACTGAGGTACATATTCTGTCGTTCTGGCTGGTCTTTAAATCTAGTGAGGTCAGGACTGGTGCCTTGAAATAAAGCCTGCTTCCCAGACAACTGTGTATGAATTGCCAACACAATTTTATTTTGTCTGGTGGAGTGGAAATTTGGCACTGAACACTTTTCCCAAGTCCCAAACCACTGCAGGACTTTAAGTGGAGGAAATTTAAATTCCAAAGCTGAGTGAGCAGGGCTCTGGTTCTGATTGACAAACTAGGAAATGTTCCCATTAACCACCTAAAATGCACTCTCAGGTTGGTCATAAAAAGCAGCTTAAAGCTACCACAGTACTCAGAGCCACTCACTGCTACAGATTTGCTGAAATGACAGGGAGGAGGAGGAGAGTGAGAACATCTATTTCTTTTGTTGTGAAAACACTGTCAACTTGTAATTTTGGAGTGCAGATTCAGAAACTCCTTTCAAATCACAAGGCTAGGCAGACTACTGAAAAAATTAAACAGTGAAAAGTGCCGGAGCCAGTCAGTTTTGAGAGGGTTCAACTTAAAAAAACCTCTATAAGTTGAGCTGAGTTTGCAAACTGCCTTCCACTCATTAAAGATGAAAAACAAACCTGAAAATAGGCAGTATTAATTAAACAAATCCAAAGGTTCAGTTCATTCACCTGCAAATGAAACCACTCAGCTGAAGAAAAAGAGAAAGAAGGATATTTTCATAAGCTTTAGAAAGTACACTTTAAAATACCCTTTTTTTTTTTTTTTCTATGGAAATGCCTTCATTAATTTTAGTGACAGAACAAATTTTGCTACCCTTTCCCCCCTCCTACAGGCACATATTGAGTAAGCATCTTGCAGAGTAAATATTTATATTAAATACAGAACGATTCTTGTAGACAGTACAAGTAACAGTTACAGGAACCTGGATGTTTAATCTAGTTTCAATTGCCAGGTTTAGAAGATCTTTTAAAACTTCCCTGTAATTGTAATCCTGCACCTACTTGCCCTAAAACAGAGCAAAGCAATCTAGAAAAGTGTGGGATGACAATGTCGAGGTTATGGTGCCCTGTGAAAGGACATATAATCTGGTATATTCAGTAAACTATTCCTACTTTCCAGTGACACCTGTTGGAAGAGATGTGTTCTGATGTGTCTTTCTCACTGTATAGAATTTTTTAGAGAGAAGTTAGTCCAACAGTAACTCTTTCCACTCATTATCCCATAAGCATCACTAGTGATGAAAGGACCTGGTTATGTGTCTTTGTAGTAGTCTGCAAGGCAATATGAACAGGCTGTGTTTGCCTTGGAGCCACCTGAAAGCTATATGGCTGTAGTTACTCTGACACAGAGACTGCCTGATACATCTGTTAATATTCAGTATGGCAATAGTATGAATTCTGGTCAGTTTAGCATGTGGTTAGTGTTTGCTGTCATTCAACTACAAAGACAGTGCAGCTGCAACCTTAAACAAAACTGAGCCACAAATCATTGAAGTCTACCATACTCAAATTTTATTGAGACTAAAAATTGTAATGTCTCCTCATCACTAACAACTTGTTTTTAACATTTTCTTAAATCCTCCCTCTTTTAGAGGAGGCTTTGCTTAGCTACTCCAGAAGGGTATTGAAATGGAAGCAGATAGGTATATAAAGTTGGAAGAGTTTTAGCTGGCTGCTGGTATAATTCATCTCTCAAAAAAAAAGTTGTTAGGTTTCTCCACTGATTGGAAAAACAAACAAGTAAACAAAACCACAAAAAGACAAAACAAAACAGATACACTCTGCTGCTCATAATGAAGAGTAACTCTGTAATATAAAAATGCAAAAGAACAAGAGGGGAAAGGAAGAAAGGATAAACTTCAGGGTATAACAAGATAAATGTACATAAACATATATTCTTGTTCTTTTATTCGAGTTAGACCTGGAAGAGTTAATGGTATTTTCCCTCTTTCACAGATACACATCTGTGACCTAGGTCACCTTAGATTTTAAAGTATACCTTACCTTGCTCACAAAGAGCACCTATATAGCTTGGCAGACAGAGGCAAGTAAAGGTGTTGAGGCCATCTATACACGTGGCTCCATTGCGACATGGGTTAGACTGGCATTCATCGATATCTACAACATAAAGATAAAAAGTGTTTTTATAATCCACCCACCTCCCAGAAAGGAAATGTTCTTCAGCCTTTTTCATAATCATTACTAGGACCAGCTCAATCCAGAAGAATGAAGTATTGCAAAAGATCCAAATGAAGTATTGCAAAAGATCCGAGACAGCAGTTTTATTTGTATGACAGCTAATTTCTCTCTGCACAACTTTCCTTTCTCTTCACCCAAAATCAAGCCGTGTTCTCCTCAGGATATGTGACTTTAATGATCCACAATTTTATATCCAGCACTATGACTCCTGAGTTAATTTCTAAAATCCTGATCTTCAGCAACATTGTGCAACTGAGAAAGAATTCATGCTGTGCAGTATGCAGTATTTTACCTTATCAGTAGAGAATTTGACATGAATGTGTGATCATGGCATGAAAAATTCTCATCAAATACTGGAGACTCAAATATCTTCAAAAATTTCAAATGTTAGAAATTTCATTCCATCAGGAAGACTGTTAATTTCAGACTTCAAAGCTGTTCTAGATTCCTATTATTTTTGTAATTTCTTCTTGTCTCATTTCTTCCTTATCTAATCTTAGCAGAACAAGGACGAACCATCATAAAGGTGCCCAGTCAGACAGCAACATTCACAGCCATGCACAGGTTACTCCTGAGTCAATGGCTCCATATTAAACAAATGATACCCTACTCATCTGGCTTCTTGTTTTAAATTGGACTACCAGTCCATTTATTATAAATACCTTGTGGATGTATTTGCACAGGCTATAAACTAGTATGTCCTTTTATAAGAACAAACTGCTTCTAATGAAGATTTTGCAAACACTTTAGTCAAAGCCAAACTGCTGTTAGTCATTGGCTATCAAAAACTTAGAAGAGGAGTTAAAAATGTACCTACAAAGCAACAGTTGTGAAATCCTAGGAATAATTACTGCACTATGCTGCATTTGTTGTAGTAATTTGGAAAGCTCTCAGATTGACTTTTTGTGTTTCATATGTGGAATATTCTTAAATACATGTATAGAATGCTACATCTGTTGTTGTTACGCTGTGAAAAAACTGTCAACTTGTAATTTTGGAGAGCAGATTCAGAAACTCCTTTCAAATCAAATGTTAGGCAGACTACTGAAAAAAAAAAAAAAAAAAAAAAAAAAAAAAAAAACAGGGAAAAGTGCTGGAGCCAATCAGCTTTGAGAGGGTTCAACTTAAACAAACCTCTATAGGTTGAGCTGGAAGAGTTACTTAATGTAAGAGCTGTTATTAGTTGTTGTAATGCTGCATTTGTTGTAGTAATTTGGAAAACTCTCAGATTGATGTTTTGATTTTTATATGTAGAATATTCTTAAATACATGTATAGAAATGCTGAGGTTTACTTTCTCAAGCACCATCTAACATATTTTTAAAAGGCAACTGGCAGTGGAGAGTCCCATTCCAAATTACTAATAAAATGGTAAAACTTCTATGGGGTAAGAATTTGACGTATTATTCTTTTATAATCTGAAGGAAGAGAGAAAATTATTCTCTCTGATCTCTGGACTGTAAATAGGGGATGCCATATTTCTTGACAAAGAAGAAGGTCTAAGATGAAACATCTAAAATGTGACATCTATCACTAACAACCCACTACAGAAATACTGGATTCATCAATAAGATCTAGGTAAGCAGAGAAAAACACTAGCTAATCATTTTTTTAAGCATATACTGTCTTCTTGTAGAAGACAAATAAGACCACAGTAGTCCCAACAATTATCCTATACTAATATAAACCTTTGGGTGGATTGAATTTTTCCTCCCCAGCTGTGTATGATGAGTTGAACTCATTTAAGCAATTCTGCGCATATTTTTTTTTCTTTCAAATTGAGCAAGTGACTGTGTAATAGGCAACCTCCTGATATAGACTGGGGAATTAAACTGAAATTTTTTTAAAAGACTAAAATAGTTTTATATGAAACAGCCAAACAGCCAGTTTCATCATACATTGGCTTGTTGGTTTGGAAGGAAAAGCTGGTTACCCTGAACTGTAGTGGTCAGCCTCTTGAAACCAACATTCATAGCAGGGAATGCCAAATGTTGCAGACAGCATGAGGAGGTCCTCAGCTGGAAGAGTTACCAAAATACTAATTTATACTGAAGATGTATCTGACTATGGTTATATTTGCAATATTCTTGAAAAAAAAATATATATATCAGCAGGCATTCAGTGTTCAGCTTCCTTGCTACTTTGGGGACTAGGCTATTTTAACACCCTTAGAAATAATTACACAAAGATTTTAATTAATTATCCCAAATAATAATGCTGATCTATTCTTATTTGATATATTTACGAATTTAGTGTTAACTCGTCTAGGACACTCAGTTCATTTAAATAATTTTCTTATATTTGTATGTGCACCTGTTTGTGCACTTTATAGGCAGAGAGAAAAATGGTTAGTAGACATTCTTCATTTTATTGCTCTGTCCATAAGTAAGGCTTTACTGCAGAATTTATTTAAATGTCTGTCTTCTTCAGCCTCAAAAAAAAATATTTTTGCAAATCTTGTGTATGGAAACTTTATTCTTCAATTAATCTGTAGATAATCCAGTATTTAGATGGCATCACCTTACCTAATTCACACTGCTCGCCATTGAAACCTGGCAAACATGTACAGATGTAAAATGAACCACGTGGGTAGCAGGTACCACCATTAAGGCAGGGATTGCTTTTGCATGGATCTTGTCCTGTTAAGTAGAAAAAGAAAGTTTACTCTGTAGCCTCAATGAGCTGATGTATTTTTGAATTTTTGGAAAAATAAATGTCTTCATTTCTGCATTGATGTTTCAGGGTTTACTGTTGTTACAGAAACTATAATAGCTAAATAGAATATTAGGAATAAGATAGTTTTGTAAAACAGTAAAGCTTATTTTGATGCATGACTATTTTCAACTTTTAAAATAACATGGCATTTACTATGAACTAGGATAAATAATTTTCAGAATTACTACATTTTTATAGCAATTCGTACTATATCTGACAGTCACAATATTATACTGAGGATTTAGTTTGCATGACATGACGATTAATTATAGCTGAAATCAGTTAAACATAAGCAAAATGAATGGAAAATGCTTTTGCTTTTTTTGAACAGGGTTAGTTTATGTGGAATGATTGGGTACGCAGAACATACATCTCTTTAATATCTGTCTGTCTGCTGACATTTCATTTCATTATATTCAATCAAGCAATGCCCACAAATTCTTATTTCTTTGAAAGGATGTTTGCACACATGCATGTTTCTCACTTTTCTTTCCTTAAAATATATTTCAAGAATACAAATAAAGGTACTGAATACATATGTAACTGAATTAAACATTAAGATAAAAGCTTACCTGCTGTGAAATCCTGATTTTTATGGGAGTTATCATTTAAATAGCTTTTCCTTGCAGAGTTTTGATGCCTTCTAGTGATGTTTGTTTCAACTGAGTTTACATACCTGGGTATTTGTAATTGATTTAATCCCTAAGAGCAATCACTCACATAAACAAAAAATCACTAGATAACTATTTCTAGGTATCCACTTCTCAGTGTTAGAGGAAAATCATGACGACAGTCCCTCTGGGATACATGAAGAAAGTCCTAGCTCTAAAAACTTACAAAATGGGTAAGAGACTTTTGCAATCTAAGTTGACTCAGAGACATGAGAAAACTATATTTTTGGTTACATTTTCCCAAAATACTTTGGCTATTCTTTATTAAATAAAATATAAGTTCTATTTTACCCTTTTAATCTAGAAATTAAAGAACTAGTCTTCTTAAAGTACCAAGTACCCCATCAAGTCACTGGAAGGAAGTAAATTCAGTTGAAAGCCTCCAGGAGAAAATCCTGCCTACATAAATCTAGGCATGTCAGTGGAGAGGATCTTGCTTTGGAGGTTTTCAAAAGAATCTGATCTCTATAAAACAAGGTCCTTGTTTTAGGACTGCCTCACTGCAAGTCCAAAATGGAGGGCTGTATTAAGCACCTAACCATGTTTATTGCATGTTTGTCTTCCTATACACTGCATATTTTCCTAGCAAACCTTTTCAAATTGACAGCTACCCGGATTATTTTAGGAAAAAAAATAGAAAGCACTGTTATATTAAGCGAGTTTTTATTCTTTCTTCAACTATACATAAAATATAAATTGAAGCTGCACTACTCATATAGATCCTAACTGCATCATTTGTGTATTTGTCGAAATGGTGCCTAACAACCAGTAAAGTAAACTGTAATATTGTGGCAAATGATGTCTAACAAGAAGATCTATAATTTATAGAAGACAGACACTGTATCAAACAGTTAAGCTACAGACAGGCTGAATTTGTGAAGTCCTTTTTTATTTTTTTTAATTTTCTGGAAAATTATCTTTTGGATTAAGAAAAGCTATTTTTATAGCAAATTCCAATCATAATCATAAAATGCATACTAGATTTGCTATGTAATATGTTATAAAACAATCCCACCTGTATAGCAGCTGTGTAAGTACTATTGTCAGGCCAACACAGAATAGCTATCAGACAAAATAATTATATCTATCTCTATTGAAAAATAATAAATAAATAAATAAAGTTATTACAGCTGAATTCTTTACCACAGTCAATGTTATCTTCCCATCTTTTAGAACTTGCTGTTCACCTCAAGTCTGATCCAGAGGTCCACGATGCAAACACTCAAGAAACACCACTGAACTTGAGTTTCAGTCCCCCCATCCTTCATTTTGACACAGTAGGGCTTACAATCATGCTGATTTCAAAGCTTGAGAATCATGAGTTCTGTTGTATTTCACACAGTGCTTTGATTGTCATACTTCTTATCAGCGTTAAGACATACATTTAAATGTATCAAACAAACAAATATGACAGTGATCATATGTAGAAGTTACCTGGAATTTGCACTGCTGTGCCTTCAACCGAACCCACACTCGTGCCAATCAGGAAATCTGATCCATTAGTGACTTCCAGAAGGGAAATTGATGAAGTTACAAGTTCAAGAGTGTTCAGCTCCTCAGAACTTATTGTTGACTGCTTATTTGGATAAGGATTTTTTCCAGGGGCTGTATTGTTTGTTGCAATGTTAGAAGAAATTGTTGTGATCTCCTCTCGACCAAGCAAAGCGGATTGTGTTTCCATGCTTCTATCCAAAGGTTGTGAAGACAAAGTTAGCATTGTAACTGCTTCCTGTTCAGGTTTGAATAACCCACCTTCTATACTGTTGGGTAAATCCGAAACAGATGTGGAAAGAAGCCATGGGATCTCCCTCTCTGTACTCCTGTCACCTTCTTGACTAGGGTTGTTCACTCTCTCTGAAGAAGATTCAACTTTTATGGTGCTAACATTTGGAACATCTGTGCTTGCTCTTTCTCCAAAATTCAGAAAAGCAGTAGGGAAGGAATGTATTGATGAAGAATCTCTAGAAACAGTAGTTTCTTCCTCAGCAACCAGATCAGTTACAGAAGAATCTGTCTCCTCTGACCTGTCTGTTACAAGTTTATTAAAGTGAGGAGTACTTTCAGTAGTTGGGCTTTCTGATTCAGGCTTAGGAGAAAACTCTAGCAGAGAAGCCTCTGTTGTATCTAGGTCTGTAGTGGGTGGTATATAAGTTGCTGCAATATCAGAACTAACCTCTTTGAAAGTTCCTTCTGATGAGTGATCAGACTCAGTGCCCTTTGACGATGATGTACTTGGAACGATCACCTCAGGATATTCAGACACTCCATTAACTAACTGAACAGTTACTGAGGATTTAGGAGTTTGAGGTTCAGAATAAAGGCTCACTGAATCTGTTTCTTCATACTCTGCTGATGCTGATTTTGTTTGTATATATACTGTAGGATGCTTTTCTTTATTGCTGCTAGATGACACAGTTGTGTATTGGGAAGGACTCTGTGTGGTGACAATACTTACATCAAGCGTGCCAGTTGTCAAAGCCTTTTCAGTCCCAGTAGTTAAATCTGGTGTAATGGAATGAACCACAGGTTTCTTATCATCCAGTTCTTCTTGGCCCATTCCAGAAAAACCAGAAACAGACATTGTTTCACTCTGATCTGCTATGACTCGATTGTTTGCTGAAGTATTTAGCTCATATGTGTCTTCTGTTGTGCTTGTCATTAGAACATGTTTAGTCTCAAATTCAGATTCTTTAGACTCATGAGGCACATGAGGGCTTAACAATGAGGGTACTGTTGGAAGGAAAATTCCCAGCTCATAAAGGCCAGTAGTGGTGAGAGTTCCTGTTGCAAACTTCACAGTGTTCCCTGAACCTAAATCCTTGTCATCTGATTTTGGTCTGTGCCCAGATGTTACTGATTCATTGCTTAGCTGGGTGGAAGTAGCCAAAGAAAGACTATCACCAGATCCAAGTGAATTTTCTTTGATTACAGAAAAATTAGGGGTTGAATCATATTTTTCCACTTCAGCTTTCATGCTATCATCACTGCCATATGTTGATTGTATGGCAGGATTTGGCATTGTCTGCACACTTATTATATCTTCTGGCATTGATTTAGAGTGATCCATGTCTATAATAGTTGTTTCTTCTGATGGGATTTCAAGTCGTTCTTCAATTAGTGTAATATCACCATAAACAGAAACATTCAATATAGCACTTCTTTTATCATCAACTATTGGAATAATTTTCTCATATATCCCGGTATCACTTGTTAGTTCTTCTGACACAATTGTCTTCGGTTCAGCAGCAGTTTGATTTGCCACAATCTCTTTTTCTTCTGTAAAAAGCGATGCTAATCCTGTGATCACAGTCTGTGACCCATCTGTTGGTGCCTCTGTGGTCATAACTTCAGAATAAACTTCTCCAGGAACACTAGGTGAAACAGTAAGTTCGACTTTTGTCAGAGGAGGTATTGACAAATGAGTAAATGTGTCATGGGGAAATGAATCTGAAACACCAACCCAGCCAGATCCCTCTCCGGAACTTTCAGGTAATAATCTGCTTGGCATTTTTGTTGCTGATGTTGCAAGTGATTCTTCTGTTTCAAGATTAGGAGTTCCACTCAGTATTACAGAAAGAGGAGTCATGACATCTTCAGTCAGTAAATGTGAAGTTTCCTCATGAGACACAATCTTAGAAGTAGCTGTTGGCCTGTCTGTTTCATTTTCTCCCCTCCTGTGGTTCGTTTCCTTATTGTGAGGTTCTTCAATAACAACAAAATAATGTGTCATCTCCTTGCCTTCAGAGCTGAAGTTCTTGAAACTGTTTTCTGCTAAAGCTGGGGAAATGGGGGTCATCAAGTCTGCAGTTCCTGACAGCAGCTCTTCTGCAGAACTTGTAATTCCTTCATTAACTTCAGCATACCTTTCAGTGCTTCCTGTTTCAAAATCTTGTGTCTTGTCAGTTGAAAGGTTGGGTCCAACATTTGCAGGATACAAAGGCTGAGGAGTCAGAGTACTTATGATTTCTTTGACAGCCAATGGCACTACAGAAGGAATAACAGTAATCTCATCTCCTGATCCTTGTCCTGAAAATAACGCATCACCAATGAGATCATTATTTGGTAGCTTTTCTTCTTTAGTTCTCAGGAGTGATATGGCAGTACCTTCTGTAGGAAAAATACTTTGCACCAACTTTTCTTCTTCCTCTGTAACTGTAATTGGAGAGCTTATGTATTTCCTTTCAATTGTTACAGACTCAGTTACTCTGTCATTATTAAATGGGAAAAATATTTTTTCACCAGATTCAGTTTCTACTTTCTTTTCTTCAGAGTATGGTCTGACAGTGGGAACATTTAAAAATTCCAGATGTTCATGGTTAGCCTGTGTACTTTTGAAGAATGGATCTTCAGTTGTTTCTGCAGAAGATTCTATCGCTTTGGATGAAATTTCCCATGACCTATCTTCCTTTGAATGTGTATCTTCTGACAAAGGAAGCTTTGTAGTAAAAGCTCTCACTGTCAGTTCATCAACTGTTTTCTCTTCCATTTTCATGTCAGTTACAGTTCCCATTGTGGTTACTTCATGTTCAGCACTTGTGACTAGCTCATCAGGTTCAGTAGTGAAGGCATGATCCACAGATGACATGCTGACAACTCTTCTGCCATATTCCTCTTGTGCTTCTGGTTTCCCAGTGGGTGAAACTGCTGTTTTTGTAAATGATTCAATGACAGTTTCTGCTTCTCCAGAACCCTGATCAATAAATGAGAAATGACTTCCAAGTACTTTTTCAGTAGGTCCATTAGACATTAGTTTTGTAGTGCTGCTGTCACCTCTGAATTCTTCTCCAGAGCCATGCTCAATCAGTAGAATTTTTCCCAAAGAGACAGTTGAAGAACTATCTTTTCCATTTCTGCTTTCTGTAGATTCAGCTATTGCTTTTATATTTCCAGTACCTTGTGTCACCATGATGTCAAGAGGGCTGTTATTAACCACTGATTCTGGTGATGATGTGACTTCAGCTGTTTCTAAATCCTTCGTTTTAACTCCTGGTGCAACATAAGGTGTTTTATCTTTTTCAGAATCATGACTAGATTTTACTTCAGAAGGAGCTCTGTAAGTTGGTTCTGCTTCCTCTGTTAGTTTTCGTGGGCTTCCTGTACTAAACACAATCTGGGACATCTGACTGTCTACTCCAGACTCCTTTGTTAAGCCATCTGACCCAGTACTTGAAACTGATATGGCTGATTCACCTGTTCCTATGTGTTCTTCATATTCTGCTGTTGCATTCTCCAATGAAACATCTGTGATGTAAAATTTTCCTTCATGTTTTTCTGTTTGTGTTTCAGTGACCGACCTTGATGGAACTGAAGTCAAAGTAGCAGACTCAATGATAATATCTATGTCTCCAGAACCTGCATCAGTAAATGGGGAGCCAGTACTTACCACTTCTCTTGTGGGACTCCCTGATAAAAAGTCTGCTGGTTCTTCAGCTGATCCTTCATTGATAAAAAGCTTCTTCTCTCTCAAGAAAGGAATGCTGATAACCTTTTTGATTTCAGAATGCATGGTACCTGTTACTGGGACTGTTTCACTGAGTGGGATGGGTTCCTGACTTGCAGTTCTGACTTCATCAGTAGTGCTTCCAAGTTCATTCAATTCTGATTTTCCCTCTGCAGCAGTGGCTGAATTTTCCTGACTCGAATAAACAGTAGTCTGTATTTCTTTTTCTAACTCAATTTTATTTTCAGTTGGAACTGAGTTGCCAACTACTTGTTCTGTAATAAGCTCAGACAGAGAACTGGTGGGAACAGTTAGTTCAGAACTTTGAGCAAAAGTAGAATAAAGATTGCTTGTTCCTTCAGGCAAAGCAGAGCTGAGTCCTGAAATGGTTACAGAAATTGCTGTGGGCTCTATGGTGCCAGAACCCAAAGAAATGTCTTGCATTGGAAGTGTTTCTGTTATTGCCATTTCTGTTGTCATGGCTGAAGTTATAGAGGTGTCCTCTTCTACATCTCCAGAGCCTTCTAGAACTATAAAAGAAGATGCGCTTAACTCAGGCTTTGCTGTCTGACTTGTTTCTTCCAGGAGGCTTTCAAAAGGGTAACTTGCATCAAGTTTAATAGTTGATTTATAATAATTTCCTGGAGCAGAAGTACCCTCTTCTGGAATAAGGCCTTTCAAAGCTGTGCTGACAGTAGCAGTATCAAAACCCGCATCCAGACCAGCAGTTACAGCAGAACTTTCCACAGCAAATGTACTGGGAGCAGAAGTTGTACCAGAAACTTTCTCATCATCTTCCTGTCTTGATATTGTCACAATTTCTGTGAATGCAGAACTAGACAAATCAGATTCAGTGGAGCCATCTCCAGAAGATTCGCTAGTAATAAAAAGCAAGTTTTTTGCACCTTTGGTAGAGCTCTCCTCAGTTCCATGCCATGTTACACTCTCCTTATTTTTTTGTGGTGATTGCTCATATGCAGAAGTAATCTCTACTGATTTATCTGTTGTGGCAGCTTCAGACTCACCACTATACACTGGTTCTAACATTGCAACATCTGCTGTCGGTTGTGTAACTTCGAAAGCCCCTATTACTTCTCCAGTTTTGCTTGGTTGCATTGTACCAGAAGCTTCAGTTTCAGGTATTATGAAGGTGTTTGTTTCATTGATTTGTGAAAAGGTTACATTTTTGGAATGTGCAACGCTTTCAATTTGGTCACTTCTCGCTTCCTCAGCTTTTGTACTTTTAGGTGCACTTGTCACCTGTTGCTTTCCATTGATGAACTGCAAAGCTGGAGGAGTTGTAACATCAGTAGTATTTTCACAGTCTTCCTCCTCTTCAAATTCTATAAAGTTTGGAAAGAAAGGATCCAATATTATATATTCAGATGAATCCTGCACAGAGTCTGAAGTACAGGGTTCAGTCTGAGTTGATTCTGCATCAATGTGGGGTTCATCTATTGCATGAGGAAGCATGTGGCGACTGAACAGATCCAAAAGTTCATTCACTGGATGATCTGCAAGAAAAAAAGAGCTTTTCATAATCCCTAAGTAACATTGATGGTTGCGCATTATAGTAGACACATGAAGTATAAACAATCTATTGGAGAAAAAAAGATATTCAAAAAGAAACAGAAAATTCAGTATATTCTTCCATTGGCATTAAGTTAAATGCTTTCCTGGTGTTCCAATTTCTAGTTGAAGGTCCTGTGTATTAAATACATTGCTTCAGTAATGCTGTTCATTACTGCAGGTATTCCCAAACCCATGCCAGAGCCAACATCTCCTGTGCCATATAGCAGAGACAAGATGAAAACAATTGTCTTAGACCAAAAGACTGTGGTTCCAACCTACAGCAACTACTTGTACAGGTTTGTGATACCTTCACCAAAAATTGAGCTTAGATGAAAGTAAGCAAAGTGAAGTCTAAAGCAAAATAGGACATAGAGGACATGTCTCTGTAGCTCCATTTATTCTCATTATAGAGTAATCCAAATTACTAGTAACACCATTAAAACAAACAAACAAACAAACAAAAAAAACACCACCAACAAAAACTGCTCTATTCTTTCCACTTCAAACCTTGCACAGTAAATGAAGTCTCAATTATCAAAGATGTCTAAATTATTTAACAAAAAGTAAACCAGATTCAAAAATCAGTCACCAGTCAGACAGTATTATGAGTAATGTCCAGCCATTTTTTTCTGCTTATTACTCACTTTAAATTATTCACACACTCCCACAGACTGCAGACCTCTCATTTTTTTCTCTAGCTAGTAAACCAGACAAAGAAGAGGAACGATGGCCTAAGTAGACAATGTTTTAGCTGCAGAAGCCCTTATGAATTCCTCTAAGATTTATGATAATGAAGTCCACACACACTTTAAAAATGCACCTTCTCAGGAAAAAAATATTACATCAAACCCTGTTCTATACAATAGACACTATCCTCATTAAATACATGCATACACCAGACTCAGAAAAATATAAATATATCAGGCTCTGATTGATACAACAGTTGTCTGGCTGACTTGAAGCTGGAAACTTTGTGCTAAAATCTTATTCCATGAACATATCTTGCTGGTTCTATCTTTAAAACCATTTTGTCCAAAGTGAAATTATTTTTGTTGGTATTAACTGGCATAACCAATAGACCTCTATTTACATCTATCAGTAGAGAAGAACATATAGGACTCTTACAGTCTTACAGCCTTATCAGTGATGGGTGCTTCTCAGAGAATACTTTCAGGTGTTCTCGCATACCAAGTGAATGACAGAGCAAAATTTAGAAGTAAATCTTCCTCATTAAATCTACTTACAATGAGAAACGGAAAAGTAAAGTATTTTATTAGTTTAAAGTAACTCTCTTACGTATAAACACCATTTAACCTCTAGAACTATTGAGCCCTCAGAGACTAAGTAATCAGGTGATCATTCTGGAAAAGAATGTATTAAATCATATTAAACTGGTGCACAGCATTGTGAAAGGCTTGTGATTCTTGTCTTGAGTATTTTGTGCATGCAGATTGACTGCAGCTTGGGTCTTGAAAAGGTCATTGCAGCTCTATGGAGAATTAATGTTCTAATATCTCACCCCTTGTTTATTGCTAAACTTATGAAGTATTGCTGAGTCGACATTTCCACTAAAGTTTTAGTTTGTACAGCACTAAGTTCAGGGCTCCCAGAGGAAAACAAACAAACAAACAAACAAACAAACAAAAATTTATCTTGTACCTGTCTTCTGCCCAGCTACTCGCTATTGTGCCATTGAAGCCTGGTGTTTACTTTGTACTATGAAAACTCTGTTAGATGACCACAGAATTAAATACTACCTCTTCCCTGCATGTGCTTGCAGGGAGTTGTTTTATGCTTGTAATGAGAGAATTTTTCCCCGTTCCTTCCTCCAGTGGTTTTCAAATATTTACACACATTGCCTGCTACCACAGGAAAATACAGCTTCTACAGCCATTTATTTGAGTCTTCCCGGATCTACCTTTCAAATTTTATTAGTGCAGAAAAGTAAGATTTTTGCTATTTGTCCAAGATGATGTGGAGATGCGTGTCTTCAACTAAGTAATAAAACACCCACAAATTTCAGCAAAGAGCAATACTAGTCATTATAATAAGGAATCATGTTTTCATAAAAAGTAGAAACTCTCATCTGCACAGAATTGTACACTTTCTTTTCAAAATGGTGAATGCAACAAATACACAAGAACTCAATAAATGAAAAAGGGAATAGCAAGTTAAACCCGCTAGGGAGCTTTGAGAATTTATGATTCTTAGTAAATTCACTGTAACATAACTGCATTAAATGTACGGAACCAGAGAGCTACATATGAAGACGTGCACAGACAAGAAAGATGTCTTGTACTGTATACTTAGTTTAAGAAAGAATATTTATAAATAAGTTTAAAAAAGAACGTGTATAAATAACCTGATATATAGGCTACCCTGGCATAAGCATTGATTATGACTTTGTATACAGCTGTTAGGATTGTGTGCACAAAGCATGTAGCATCCTTTTGCATAGCACCATACTTACATACATACAAAAAAAAAAAAAAAAAAAAATGATGGGACAGGATAGGTTGTAATTTGTAGGAGGGTACCATGACTAACAAGTTCTGACCAGTGTATTATTTTTGTAGCAGTGCACACCTGGGAGCCCCTCAAATTACTAGCTCATGCTAAATCGTTTATGGTAGGTAATAAATTTAATGAACAACATCTGTTCCAAGTTCACCTAGAAGATATATACAAATTCTTACATACACAAAGATCTCTATCAGACATTACTTTTACTTTGTTAGCTTTTTCAAGATCTCACATGCCACAGAGATCCACATTAAAGAACTTTAGCTATGGTATGATATTCCAATAATAAACTTTCAGGAGGCTCTTTCGTTAAATACTAAGTATTTTTGTTTTGCCTTTTTTTTTTCAAAGAACAAAATAACCAGCTTTTAAGAAAACAGAAAAAAAAAATGAATTATTTTTTATTAAAATTTCTTCTCCTTTCTAGAGCTTTGATTAATCAATGTTAGCAATCAAGTTCCTAATGCTCAGCATTAACAGATACAGTAAATTCTCTTAAACCCTAGAGAAAACCAATAATTAAACAATGCAGGTCATATAACATGTAACCTTGTACTCCAAGAATAAACAAGACACTAGAATGAAAGCCTAAGTCCTATCACAAAATATGAATATGGGACAGAAAACTCTTAAATGGTTTATTAGATCCTCAGGTCAGACACACAAACACTTGCAATAGTTTTGAACTGGCTATATGTAGCTCACAGATGTTGCCCACATTTACGTTCATGTCAATTTCATCTGCACGGAAAAACACATAGATCTGAGCCTGATAATAAGAGACAAGATGAGGACTTTAGGAGAAGGAAAGTTAGATCTTAAATATTCCTATCAATAGTTCACACATTACCATGACAAACAAGCCAAAAGAAGCACTTGTTCGGTGCTTTCTTACTATCACTAACAGAAGAAAAAAGTAAAAACAAGTAGCTAAAAAACAGTAAAAACAAGTAGTCAGTCTAGATTGCCAATCCAAACAAGTCCTAAAGGAGAATTGTCAGTAAGGTATTTTACAGAGAAAATTTGAGTATGCAGTGAAATAAAGATTAAATAGATAGGCGGATGAGTGCATATGCAGCCTAGAGTGCTTCTTAATCCATTTAATACATGTAGACATTTAAAATTACCTGCATGGCACAGGCATCTACCTCAGTAACAGTCAACTATGTGTAAGAAATGGAAATCCCCCAGCTCCAGGTGCTTTTTTAGCCACAGGAGGATTTGCCTGCTACTACTCAAAATCACAGAGCAATGGATTGAGGTGGCATTAATTTCCATTTCAACCCTTCTAATGACCATTGGTTCTAAGCCCAAGTTGTTTTTCATGGGCCAAGGAAAAAGAGATGCCCCATTGTTACCCACACATTCAAAAAATTTATAAAGTTTGATACCAGTCTTTCTTGAAAATATTTTTAATATGTTACAAAGATCCCTAAAAGGCTTTTCAAGATCATTTTGGGGGACAGGCAGTAGAAAGTATTTTCTCTCTAAAAACTCTTCAGGTAAACAGCTGAATAAGAATGAATAAATAATTAAATGAAAAACATTTTCTAATGTTTTCCAAACTTTCAAAAAAGTGAAAAAATATAAATCAGAAGACTTATGGATTAAGCATGTTTTTCTGAAGTCTCAGTCAGAATATTACAGTTTGTATCTGATCTGACATGCTGAAGATAGCACAATTTCACCTGTGGATTCCTGTATTTTTCCCACTTACAGTTTTATAACAACTTGCCAAGATATATGTGAGAAGTAACAGAGTTCAGTCTTCTGTAGAACTAGAAGTCTGATAAACTCATGAAATACATTGAAACATTAAAGAAATATTCTGTGGACTTTGAATCAGGCCCTGTATTTTGATTACAATAGAGATAAAAAGAAGAAAGGTTTTTGAAAGAAGACAAAAACCATTTCGGACTGTTTGTCTTTTAAGTGTGAGTACCATTAAATAGTGGGACACTATCACAAACTACATTGCAATCACTATCAAGGATTCATAACCACAAGGCTAAGGTGTAATAAATAAATAAATAAATAAATAAATAAATAAATAACAGTTTGCAGTACTTGTATCTAGTCCTGCTCTTGATAACCAAAGAATTTTGCTTTCGGTTTCAACAAAATTATATCATTGTGGATTTAGTTCACGGTATGACTAAAATAACAATAAAATATTGTCTATATTTTATCACATTTCTGTAAATGTGACATTTAGTGACTGTAAAAAAGGTAATGTGGTAACTTGCAATGAAAATAAGAAAACTTTGGCTCAGAGGGAAAAGTAATAAACCATTTAAGACAGAAAGTGGAGAAATCTTGTCTGTGTTTTTTCCTAAGCATACTAGTTAAATATTGTGCTTTACATATTAAACCATCTTGTTATTTCCCCACAGATATGTACTCTGTATTTATTTTCAAATGTTTCCTCTTCTTTGCTGCAGTTGGTCAGTATGCTACCATGACCACCATCTCCTGTAGAAGAACTCCATCACTTGCACTACAATAAACTTGCTCCCCACAAGCAATGGCCTTGAATGTCACCTACAAAAGATCGTGTGCTTGAGGACCAGGGGACAGACAAAATTGTAATCTCTAGCAGTCAGCACTTCTTGGAAGGATGGACCATCAGCTCAGGCAGGCTGCTAAATGATAACTCAAGTCAGATGGATCAAGATGATGTCCCTTCATACCAGCTATTCATTAGACCTTTAAAAAACATTACTCTGAGAAAAGCAATGCAAAGCAGGAAAAGATTTTTTTTTTTTTTTTTTTTTTTTTTTTTTCCTATGGAAAGGACACCAATAGCAATAAGGACTGAAGTCACATGAATCTGTATCTTACTCATTTTTGTATATTCATCGAATCTAGTCTAGCCTCCCATATGAAATGAGTCACAGAATTTTGCTCAGTCCAACCTTATGTTGTGGATCAAAGCTGCTTTGAAAAGCTGATCCAAACAGACAATCTACAGAACACTACAGAAAACATGCACATTGTGTTTGACTAAGACTTTCTGAAGAACCAAAGCCCATGACTTTTATGTTCTACCTCAAAATACATGCACTTTCATGGGACACATCTGACAGGTTAGCATAGTGACCTACCAAAAGTGAGCATACACTCAGCAGGCTTTAACTCTGTCAACAGGTGTATCCACCTGTCCTGGAAAATATTTCAGAGCCCTCAAAGTAAGAGTTCAAAATGAGTTATTTAAAATGTATGAAAGGTCAGTGAAAGCTTGGGAGAGGACCTAGCATGAGGAAAAACTTACACAGCTTTATGTCATACATTGACTCCCCTGAACCTCAGCTCTGCTGAGGAGCAGCTTGTAAGTCTAGACTAACTCTAGCAGGTTTATGACTACAGCTTTCTGAAACACTTCCAGTGAAAAACAAAAACTCAACCAATGTCAGTCTCAATGAAAATTTTCTTTTACTAGCACGATGAAGAAGTGAAGGAGAAATCTGACAAGATGGCCCTCATTAAAAACAAAACAAAACAAAACTTTTAAATTTCTAAAACTAGGTGTGTAGATATTTTTTTTCCCTAAAAATGTTACATTTAAATTGCTACAGAATGCTTCGGTTTTACAGATATAAAGCATTCTGATAACATCTTTTGGACCATTTTTTTAAATGGAGTAGGGATTATATTGTTCTTTTCATCTCCTTTCAGAGGAAATAAGATTTTGAAACACAGACATTTCCTGCTGAAGGAAAATTCCAAGTGTCAGTCTTAAGTAAATGCAATTCCTCTAACTTGTGCCATCTTGTAATATCATTAACCTACCTAAGCACGGTCAAAGTGCAGTACTGCTTCAGGCATACCCCATTTCTCCCAGCAGAGAAAGGTGGGAATACTGCCAAGGAGTTGGTCTAAGGTGTTAAAGAAACATGGCTACTAATATACACACCTAAGTAAAAGACAACAACAACAACAACAAAGTCCTGAAATAATTATTTTTTATTATTTTCATCCCTTTACCTCCCATTAACATGGACAGTATTTATGATGAGGTCTAGCAAAATCCAGTTCTTCATTACTGTTTAGTCTAAATAAATAAAAGGTTTTATTTAGCTCACTTAAAAGTGCTCCCCAGTTGGAGATATGTTTCTAAAACTTTTGTTAACTTTGGCTCCCTTTAGAAACATTTAAGGATGTAATGCACATTTCCATAGTCTTTTTTTTTTTTTTTTTACCTTCTAAATTTAATCAAAATTTACGTTTTCCTCTTCCTCTGACAGTCAAAAGAGAAGGAAATATTTTTAAAATCTCATCAGAAGGAAGAAAAAAAATAGATATAAATTATATAAATTAGCCTCGCATAGAAATCTCAATCACCCAAGCAAATCTCTGGAAGAAAACATTTGAAAAGAAGAATTTGTGCACAGCTGGATGGGTAGGAGTTGAAAGAAATTCAAGGTGGGTGGTCAGCCTTGCCTGCTCAGATTCACTCCACGAATCTGCTGTATTGTATTCGAGTGTCTCTCTTTCCATGCAAGATACAGCCCTGCTGAAAACCTCTGTATCAATCACTGGCATGTTCTTAAACTGCAGCCTTTTACAGCTATACCATTCCCACAAGTTCCCACTTGACTGAATTGTTGGCTATGACCAGAAACACCTGTGTAGAGTGGATGTCATTTAAGCAGACATCTGTTTTGCACAGGACTCTGGCCTACATAGTTGTACTACAGCACCCCTGCCAAATTTTAAAGTAATAGACATGATGATACAAAAACCATGTCAGAAATAAAGGGACTGTTTTATTGTAAAAGAGTATTATGAAACCTTCTAGCATCTTTGGTGTTTCCTTGAGCCTCATTGCTTTCTGCATTCTCCCCCCGATGCAGTGGTAAACTTGTTAAGAAAAAACAGATTGAGCAAAATGTCAAGTTCTTAAAAATGGCACTCCTGCAGTGTCAAGTCTAAGCCCCTGCAAGTACAGGATACAGTTGCCTGTATAACGACAGAATATTTGTAAAAAAAAATATCCTAAAGAGGACTATTTTCTTCCCGTTTCCTCTCTGCTCCAATACGTCATTAACAAACCAATGCTCCCATAAGTGGTGTTGCTTCCTGCACAATCCATGAGCATCCTTCCAATGACAACATTTTACTTTCTGCCTACAGAGAGGACACTTCTAGAACTCTGCACTTCTAGAACTCAACCCAAAACACACCACTGACAAGTCCTAAAATCCTTCTCTCCAGCTGAAATCCTAAACAAATTAAAAGCCAGACTGTGCAGCCACATGGTATGTGGATTAGCCAATCTGTCTGGATAAATATATATAGAAAAATCCAACTCCAGAGGCCAGCTCACCAGGTCAGGTGGAGAGCAGAAGAACTGGCTGGGAAGGAAAGCAAGACTACTTCAATCTTGATCTCATGGGAGCTTTTCCATGGCTGAGGAGGAAACAGTGAGATCAACAGGCCTTGCCCTCCCTAGCCCACTCTCACTGCTGCCTCGCAGTAACACTCACTCCAGGGCAACCCCTAGTGCTTTTGCCATTAAGCAATGGAACAAGAAAGAACTAATTCTGTCCCTACTAAATGTGGGAAGTTGGTCCCCCTTCTCAGAAGAAACACAAATGACTTACCAATGCAAAAATCTGGGGCCAATGTCAAAATGCTACAGCTACAATGTTGAAGCAGATGTCCACCATTTGGCAACTCCCATAGCTGCTCATGAAAAGCCCTATAATAAACATTCATTCCCCTGTCCCTTTCCTTGGTAAATGTCAACAATATTTGGCTTTAGGAAATTAGAGTAGACTCCTTCCTGTGGAAATTCTTGAAAAAATTAAGTCAATACCACATTAATGTAGGAGTAATACAGGTTGTTTTATGGAGTAGGCAAGGGCTAAATTTTTCTTTATTTTCTTAACCTATGTCATTTGCTTCAAAGGGGGAATTTTATGTGGCAAAAACAAAACCAGAAAATATTCTGATGATCAAGCTCTAAGACAGATAGTTGTTTTTATATATACAACCACATATTTATGTGAATATGTTATTAACCCAGAATACTGGAGTCATTTATGTAAATGTGCTGCCACTTATCATGATGCTCTTCTGAAATTTTATCCCCTACAATTTTCCAAGCATCTTTCAAGCACCTCGTAAGTGCACTTTTAGTTTAACCTCTGCACAAGCCCTCTGGTCATGCAGCCAGCACTCAAAACCACAACTGATCAGACACTGATTGTCTGCAGCCCCCGCTCCCCCATTTGGGACAAATTTAGAGCTATTAATTATGTGATAACACACACTCACTCTGTCATGGCAAATCTATTTTTAGGCTTGAGTTTTATTCATTGAAATATGAGCAAAGCTTTGCTAGAATAGTTCACTGTGGGGCAAATCACCTTCTCCTAGACCTATATGCTTGTGTTACTACAGTTATCTTCATAAGAGCTTAAATGCAAATGTATGCTTTAGAATAGTTGAGTGATTACACACACAGATATTGACATACATGGCATGTGGATTTTTCAGCATTTTATGCATTGCAAATATTACTCAAAAGACAGGGAATGAATCTGTAATTGCAATTTTAATGTACTATTCTCAGTATCATCTCTTGACTTGGAAGGAAAAAAAAAATTGCACCCATTTGAAATTTATCTTTAGGGGCTAATAAGTATGGTTGCTCTGGGTATTAAAAAATCTAAAGCAGTCTGGGAATAAACTGGACCAACATAAGGGTGTAAAAACTTCACTGTTGCAGACAGAATGACACAAATGTGACTAAGATATATTTTTAGGCAAAGGAGTGTAATGTCATGCATGTCAAAGCCTTTCAAAAGTCAGATACTAAATTTGACACAAAATTTCTTTCTGGATCAATTTTGGGGTGCCTTTGATCCTCGCTTTACTCAACTTTGCATGGACACGTGCACAGCAGATGAAACAGACAGAAGAGTACAGCTGAAAAGGAAGCCTGATGGAACAAAAATACTCCAGAATGAACTAATAACTACAGAAGACTTATCTGAGAGCAACCTGCAGTATACTTGCCAATATTTTACCATGTCATTGCTTGGAGCTGGGAATAGAACATATGACACAAACAGAGAATGAGTTTCTCCTTAACCATGTAATCACACACACACACACACAAGAATAAAATGAGAAATGTTTAAATTTAAAAGCAAAGCATTTTTCTATCTACTCTTTTTTTCTTGGAAGATTTGTTTTGGAAAAATACTAATTTGCTTTTAGAAACATTAAAAAAAAAAAAAGTAATCACAACATCTTTCTTAGAAAATACTGGCAATCAAAAGTTTTCATCCAAGTAGATTGAATAAATAAATAAATAAATAAAGATGTCCAGCTCTGATGAGCTTGGTGCAGCTCTAAAAAAGGCCGCTGCCTATTGACTATAGTCAATATAGTCAATATAATCAATAACTAACAAACTCTGTGCTATACTAATGCAGTTTTATGGCTACTGACTCAGAACTAGTTCACCATGGTCATGAGGGTTTCCACCACGTTCACTCTCCATTACAGCTCCCTGACCGCTGTCTGTTTTCACCAGAGATATATCCTCTGGACTTTATCATAATCTCTCAAGTGGATCACGTCTATGCAGAGTTTACAGAGGACTTGAGAATTTTGCTTATAACATTTATATTTAACTAAACATGCTGCTGGCAATCCACTACAAGCCTGATTAGCAAATGCATGTTCAACACAAAAACCACTTCATCCACCAATTCTTTGAGAGGAAAAAAATACTTTAGACAAATCCCACGATAAAATCTGACTAAAAAGGATGCTACTCTGTGCACATAGGTACGCTGTGTATGTATAGGTATATTCTATGCTTTTATTGTGGCACAAAAGTATATTAAGTATGTGGAAATTCTTCTCCAAATGCCAAAAAATTCTCACTGAAACTATCGAACTCTCACTGGACGACATGAAAAAATCAAGACTGTGGTTAAAAATTTACTGAGAAAAAAAAAAAAAAAAAAAAAAGGTAACCAAGTCCAGCAGAGGCAAACTTTCAACTTCATTTCTTCATTTATGAAGACAAACTTCTAAGTGAGTTTTGATAATGAGTTATTCTTTAAGCAAGCATAGTAACAGTGGACTGGTCAGGCAAATACTAAGACAATTCACTGAGCAATTTTTATTTTTTTAATACATGTGAATTATTCCACAGAACAATATAGGTAACTTCAGATTCAAGTTCCCAAAAGCTACTGAAAATAGGTACAGACACTCTGAACATATCCTGACTTGTGCCAGGAAATAATTCACAAATCTCTTGAAAGAAACCAGCAGGTATTATGTATATTATTGATCAAATTTATCATCTAAACAGTGTCAAAAAGAGGGAGATGGAAAAAGGCTAGCTGGATCAGCAAGAATGAATTTAATCACTGGATCTAAAATGTGCAAAAAAATACATACTAAAAAAGAAAAAATAGCTGACCAAATATTTTTAAAGTGTTATTATCAGACTAAATATTAAGTGATCCATCTTAAAAGGATGGCTTCCTACTAAGAGCTTTAGTCTTTGAGTCGCCTATAAAAATATCTTTATATACACTTCCAGGATCACATCCTGTATTCAACCAGAGTTTCATTGTATCCAATTAATCATTTCATGTAAAGCAAAACAGTATAGCTAATATTGTCTGAAAATGGCAAAAAGTTGATATCCCATCACAAATAGTAAGATTTCTTACAATCTGGTAAAATTCAGAAGACTTTGGTGCAAACAACCGCCTTCCTTAAAAAAATTATTCATATTCTAAACGTAGTTTCCATGTAAATGATAGTTCATCTTTTTTGCCAAAGGATTTCTTAAGACTTTCTCCATGTAAACAAAACTTCTAAAAGGATTCTTCTTCCATTACAACAGATGTATGAAAAACTACATTGTACCTATGAATAAAATTCCTTCATTTGTCTCTTGAATAAAGAGCTATAAGAAAGCTAGAAATGTGTAATCCCTATGTCTAAAACTGAGACGTTTCCTTGGAAACAATGCAAAAACAGCAGGGAATGTGTAGGCATCCTCTGAACAGTATTTAATGTGAGGGCCCTGTTCCTTGTATCTATGGAAGTCTATAAAGGAATGTGAAAAAGAAATTATTGTTCTATAATAAGTCTCCAGGAAGAGCCAGCAATAGTGTCCTAAAGACTAGTTATTAATCCACTGTCTCAATTTCTTGTGAAACTTTCTGAGTATCAAGTTTTAGCTCTGTTGGATATGGGGTTGGTATTTTCCTTTTCCCTAAAAAAAATAAAAAATAAAAAATAAAGTGTACAAAAAGATTGTACATTGCTACAGTTATTATTCATTTATTAGCATTTCTTTCATTGCACTTTAAGTATGATTTACATGTGATAGTGTTCCACTTTCTGTAAAAAGCCCTTCATAACACCAAGGCAATGTGAACATCCTGATACAGAAAAATTCTAGATGGCTTAATTAAGCAACAGGTTAGGGTTAAATATGTTCATTAAATTCCCTATGACACAACTCTGCTTTGAAGAAAAAATAATCTAATTATAGAATGAAACAGAAGCTGTAAATGTTACAAAGACATTCAGATACCAACCACCCCCAAAACAATTCTGCTGTAAATCACCTCATTGGAATTACTGTGGTGGGAAGATGATATCAGAATCTGGCCATATTAGCTGGTATTTAACACTTAACTACTCAAAACAAAATGAAAAATTGGCTCTCTGTATGCCACATTTTAGAAATAATATAGAGAATTCATTCATCAGGGGTATGAAAATTACTTGAGCAGCTATCAGACACTGACAAACCTGTTTCATTTGGAAATGTGTTCCCAAACCACTAGGTGTTTTTCTTTCTTAGCTGAACACATAAGCCCAGTGCTTGAAACAAAACACTATGAGGAAGGACTTCACTAATAATTCAAATATTGAAGTAAAACCATGTCCATTGACTACAGCAGCAGCAGCAGCAGAGAATGTGGTCTTTCTCCAGGGCTGTTGAGGACCATTAGCTGCCATAGTATTAATGCCAGCTGGAAAGTTACAGTCAGTAAGTAAACAAACCCAGCTTCTGCTAAATAAAAAGGAGGTTTTTCATTTAATAAGATGGGAATTTGGATCAGCCTAAGCAGAGACACCTTACTAGTGCTCCAACATCCCATCAGAAATGAGGTTAGCTCAGCCTAGTAGCACAATGACAATAGAACAGCAGCCACAGAATATAACCTCAAAAAGTACACGTCGGGATTTACCAGCAAATTAAATGTCATTTTGGTCACCATGATGTCCAGGTACATTTGGATCTCTCTTTTCTCTTAAATGCATGACTGATATCAAGAATTAAACAGTTGCTAAGAAAAGCAAACAACTTGTGCTGGCAAAGATGTGATATCCAGACATATCCATTTGGGCATGTTAGCAGCCACTGCATAAATCACAGAATGGCTTGGCTTGGAAGGGACATTAAAGATCTTCTTGCTCCAACCCCCCGGCCATGGGTAGGGATGCCACCTACTAGATCTGGTTGGCCAGGACCCCATCCAGCCTGGCCTAAAGGATGAGAATAAAGCAGGAGAATGAAGTGAATGCAAGGTAAAGATCTCTTCTTTACAATAAACTTTGATTTTAAATAGGTCCTAAGCATAAATAATAAGATTCAGTAGCATATACTTATCATTTGAGGTAGGACACATGTGATTTCAGCACACAAATGAGTTTTCTCTCCCTCAGCAGACCTCTCTAACACAATAATTAATATATTGACAGTTTCTGAAAAGTCGACCAAGAGTTGCACGTAGCACATGTGCCTATGCTACAAAGAGCAGTGCCCAGACAGGTATTTGCCAGTGGGCATAAACAAAAGAACCTAGAAGGGAACAATGTGGGTAGAGGTGCAGAGAGGTACAAGCATTTGTGAGGGGGTGCATGGAGAAGGTGCTGGAGGCATGTGCCACCCCTGCCCTCCACACCACCACCTAGCAGCATCCCAGCACCCAGAGACAGCAGGCTCCCAGAGCATTTCCTCCCTCCCAGGCACACATTCCCCCAAAGAAATGAGCAAAATGAAGGCTGAATGGGGACATGGTTATTCTCTGACTGAACAGAGAAATAAAAGTATCAAGGGATAAGTGTCAAGAAGAAAAAAGACCTATTCAGTCTGAAGACAATGCTGGCAAGAATAAACACGGGTATGAACCGGCCAAGAAACAATTCAGGCAAGATATTAGAATCAGACTTTAGGAGAGCCATGATGGTCTGGGAGAGACTCCCAGAAGGAGCTGAGAAGACAACAGGATTAAATGAATTTTAAGTCAAGGCCTAAGACAGACCTGAAAAGACCCTATTCTGCCTCTTTTGTTCAGCTTTATGAGTATGACTCATTAACATCCTGCATTCTGCAGTACTCATTTTCATTCAGATTTCACAAACCCTCTTGCATTTCTAAGACAGAAGTAGGCACATCAGAGAATGACATGTTGAAACAGAAAGGTTTGTAACCTCTTTCCATAAAATTCCACATCTACAAAACACAAGTTCCTGCAATTGCATTCCACTCAAAGCTGGAGGGGACAAGAAACCAGACAGTGCTGGTGTGAGTCCCAGGGCCCAATAAGCACTTTGAAATACATTCAGTAAGCAAAGACTTTTAAATGTCTCCAAAAAATGCAGGTGTGCAAATTACTCCTGATACAGACAGGAGTTATGTTTCCAGTATCCCCTCAACAACTGTTAAACAACGCCCCCACAAGCATTTTTCAGCTCATAAAAGTTTTATGAGCTGAAAAAATCCTTCAAGTTTTTTGTTTGTTTGTTTGTTTTTCTTTTTTCTTTTTTTTTTTTTTTCAGCTGTTGATCCATTATCTTCCAGCAATAGCATCAGAGCTCACCACTACAATAGGTAGGAGAACTGTTAGGAGATAAAAGGGCACAAAATGGCAAGTTTTCTGTCTTTGCATAGAAAGATGGGATATCTCCTGTCCTATCCTATGCAACAAAAGAGTTCTAGTGTGGTCACACATCAGAGTGAGGTCTGTTTTTCTATACCCCTTTGGCAACATGGTCACCATCCAGAGGGAACAGCCTGCTGTTTCACACAAGTGAATGAAGTCCAACACTCACTCCATCATGGAACATCTGTGTGGTCCTCTTTGTAACAACAGCAACAACAACAAAAACAAAAGGATGTTTCCCAGTGTACAAATCTATTTTCCTCCTTAATTGGAACACCTGCCACAGATCTGCCATGTGCCATGGGCCATAAGAAATACCATGCTTTATATTTATATTCCTCATTAGTCTGTGCACCTGCCTCACACTTGCTCACATGGAAATGCATGGATTGTTTGTACAAGACATTTTCTCACTGAAAACCGCCATATTCTTATACAAACAAGCAGTTTAATCCATCCAGTGATGTGTTCCTTCCTATCAGAATTTGTGTACATTTAATTTAAGCTAATGAGGATGATCTTCTGCCATGCCCCCAGATCACTTCTGTTTCCACGGGTATATTTTATTATCCCAAAGTAACTGGAATTCCTTTATGAAATGTTTAATTGATTGCACACATGCATTTTAAAAGCTAGAAGTATACCTATTTAGCTCTTGGATATCATAAGAAAAGAAGTCCTATAGAAAAAACTGTCCCTGGATGTCTGATCTAATAAATTTAGGTGCCTACTGTATTTTTAAATAAGAAATATTTAAGCTATATATGGTACTACTTCACATTAATCTGGGAGGGTATAAGGCAGCCTGAGATCCTTGCTTGTAGCTTTGATTGCCTTTAAGCCAGTCAACATACAAGGTCTTTCAAGTGCAGTTGGAGTCCACAATAATAATAAAGAATAATATCCCCCACATTCCATACATCCATTACACATTCCATGCATCTCCAGCACATTCCAGCCAAGGACTTCAAAGCCCCTCAGCAAAGGTGGTGCCCGCTTAGCAAGGGTTTGAGACTGAGAAGAAAGGCACGGGGAATCCTCCCTATTTCTTCTCCCTCTCCGGCAACATGGACCCGGGGAGGCAACATGGACACAGAGATGCATAGGATGCCTGCCTGTTTCAAAGGGTCTGCCACTGTTCTGCTCACTGGGACCCCTGGACCACCTGTGCCCTTCCACACCCCATCACGGAGCCTTGTGGGACCCCTCAACATGTTGAAGATCCATGAAGCACTCAAATATCATTATTCAGTGAAGCCCCGCTTCAAAGTTAAGTTGTTGTTTCTGGTGAAAGATGAATAGCAAGGAGGTGAAGAAAGATCTTTTAAAATTAATCTCATAAATATTTCCCACAATTAGGAAGGAAAATATTATATTCATTTATATACAGTGCCCCTTATATAGGGGCACTGTTTATTAAAAAATATACATTTATATTACATTAATTGTAAAATTATTCCAGTTTGCAACAACTGTTATCTGAATGGATTGTTAAGCAAATTGTCATTTCTTTGGATGTACTTTTGGAGCTTGACTTTAAAATCATGAAAGCCTTTGCTGATATCCTTCACTGATTATTTTATTGAAGAATGTTAAGCTACATTGTCTGGAATGTATGCCAAAGCAAAGGTGGAAAAACTCTTGTTTTATCAGGTAGATGTAATGATGAAAACTATTTCTTGCTGCCATTTAGCTGAGAACAAACAGTCAGAGGTACAATGCATGTAGTTCATATATGACTCTAGATCAATTTTCAAACAAAGACTGATAGGATAAAAGTTAAACTACATTCTAGTGAAGGGCATGTGGTAGTAATATTTGTCAAATTCATTCCTCTTCAGCATCTCCGATATACATTTTCTTCAGCACAAAGAAAAATTTATGGACTGTGGAACAATGAAGTGAAACTGGGCTGGATAGGCTTTTTCAGACACAGACTCTCATTTCTGGAGAAAGAAAAGAAAATGCTAATCCAAATTCTCAGACAGAATAAATCTTTGGCAGCTCTGGCCTAACTTATATTAAATAGGTATAGGGTGGCTTTTCTCTGTGGATAGCTAAATGGAGGGATTTCCATTGTTAGATTTTGGAAACAGAAAAATAAAGAAAGCTCATTTTTGACCTTGCACTTGGTACACAGTAAATCCTTTTATGCTTAAAGAGAACACAGATACTGTGTGAAATAAGGATATTTCATAATATTTCAGGATTATTATTATTTTTTTTTCCTTCTATCCTGATAGACCAAGTCAATCCTACAGGCAGAGTTTTAGGGCTGTATAGCTTTAGTTTGGAATGTAACTACCCCTACACATATGCACATATATATGTGGAAAAAAACGGATGCACAGTTCAAGAAAATTTATGAAGATGCAGAAGACAAACACTGAAGTCTGTCCTAAGGACTAGATCACCCAAGTGAAACCAAACTTGGCTGCTGAGAGTGGCTGTGCATTGATTGGCTGTCGAGATAGTCCAGAAATTGGAAACCGGGCTAACACCTAATTTACTGAATCACAGTAACCACACCATTCCAAGAAAAGTATAAAACAAGACCACCCTTGATGCATACACAGAGAAATCCTGAACCATATACCTTATTCACTCTCTGAAGAAAACAACAAGATTCCACACTCCCAAACCATCCTACTTCTTACCATCCCCCTGGAACGAACAGCTGCCCAATGTGATCTACTCTACTGTGTGAAGTACACCACAGTATAATTCAACAATGCATGCAGGAAAGGTTGTTCACTGCTGCACAGCCCAACCATTAATTATTAAGCTGAATTAACCAAAACTCCTCAGGGACAAAAGCATTTAATATGCAACTTAATTCTGGTCTTCAGAATTTACCTTTCTGTTTTGACTTACCGCTCTTGTCTCATTTGAGACTTCCAAGACACTGGCAACACCTACAGCTTCAGCCAAAATAATGATAACGTATCCGAGAAACAAGAGTAGTATTCAAATGTTGAAATAAGAGAACTATTATTTTCTGAAACAGAAGGCTAAGTCACTACTGATATGACTTATGTAGTTTTAAATCTTGTAAACATAAAATAGGGTAACATGCACAAAGTAAATGAAAATACAAAATCCACCACATGGAAGATCCCAAAATGATACAGCATATCTCAAGGGATCTACTTCTGCCTTTGGATTTTTTGAACATAATTCTACCAAGTATAAACCTGATAAAATCAATCAAAAGACTTCCATAAATTATGATTTCTGTTGGAAAAAAAATCTTCACTGATATGGATGTTACAGAAAAGAACCAATGACAAAACCGTTTTTTTTGTCATTTCTTCTACATCTTATTTTAAAAAATAAGGTTTTACCAAGGCATCTTAAGTAATGGTCAGTTTACAGTCTTCTTCAATGTAAAATTGTTTAGAGTCCAGCTATTGTGTTAAGGAGACATAGTCGTTATAAAACTCAACAGTTCATCGCTGCTTCAGGAGTTTCTGTTCTGAATACCCATGGAATTGAAGCTGCATACACATGTACAATGTCATCAGCTAAAAAACAGAGTGCAACTGTAAAAATTCCATCAATTTGCATCACAGATTCTGTGAAATTGATAGAAAAAAAATACTATGATATGCTAAAAAAGCCTGTAAAAACTCTTCCTTCAAATCAAAGGAAATTCCACCTTTGGACACAGCAGAATGTATTACATTTTTTTAGCTGACTACACTGTACATGGCTTTGTTAATTGCTACAGACTAATGGAATGTTAAAATAATCTAGTGCTTCGTTTAGGACTAGTAATGCATGGAATGGAAGCTGTGAAATTAAAATGCTTGTTTCACAGATAGCTGAAGTTAATTCAGTGATATGGCAATATTAAATAGGAAAACTGGTACATAACCATCATGAATTCTAATAGGAAAGTAATAGCTTCATATCATTCTTACAAAGAATTTCACACAAAACCATACCTATAAGACTTTTATAATCATTTTTATCTTGTATATAAAACTTTTCTGTTCATTTTTTAATTGATAGAAAAATAGACCTACCAATACTTAGTAAGTTGCTGTCTAGATAAAACTTGACCTTTGCATGCTTCAGTGATCCAGGAAGAACCTCCAGTATATTCTAAGGGTGTTACACCAGTGTGTTATGATAAACTGTCCATTGTGATGGACTGCAGGTCTAAAAGGCAAAATCTTACCTGTATCATTGCCTGTGATTTGAATAACATACAATCTTATGTCAGTTCCACTATCAGGGTGTGCAGTAGGAGACACCTCTTGAGGTTGTAAAGCCTCTGTGGCCTCCTTCACTGTGGGTGGTGCAGTAGGTTGTGCAACTGCAGTAGCAGTTGATGATGTGAAATATTCCTTATCAATTTCTGGTTCTACCATTTTTCCTGTCAGATCATCTTCAGCAGTGGCTTTACTGGGAGAAATAGATTCCTCAATTATTATGATGTCACTGCTGGTTACCTCCTCCTCTTCCTCAGGAATGATACGTGGTGACTTTTGAGAAACAAAAGGTTGGGATGCTATTGTAGGCTGAATTTTGCCTACAGTGCTAATAGGAGATGTAGTTATATCACTGAGAATTGTTGTCTTCTCTGTTGCACTAGATGAAAATGTAACTGTTTTGATTTCTTCTGGTTCTTCTGATATTCCTGAACCTTCCAGAGTCTCATTTGGAGAAGATCCCAAAGTCAGAACAGTAACATTTCCTTCAGTAGAATGACCTGTGGGCATCGTATGGGGGGGCAGCACAGAACCCCAGCTCCCTACACCTCTCTCTTCTTCCATGGTGGGGGTTCCTCTGCTTTCGTACATTCTTGCTTGTGTACCAGCTGTTACAGGTGTCTCTTCAGTGATCTTCTCTTCTTGATCAGTAGCAGTCTCAGCTTGGGGAGTCACAGTGAGATGCAGGGACCTGGTGCTAGTTTCAACAGACCCCAGAACTCTTCCATATTCTGTGAGCTTTACTGCTGGCACTGATAATTCTGTTGCTATATATATCTCATCATAGGCTGAACCTGTTTCATCATGTTTTTCCTGAATGGTTGTTTGGGATGATTCAGATCCTGTCATCGTCTTTTGTTCATGCATTTGGACAGATGTCATAGAAAAGGTAGACTCCGTGGCAGTATCTGGTTCTTGATCTTTTGTGGTGAGTTCCTTCAGGAACACTTTACTATCCTTTGCAGCTGTATCTGTTGTTTCCGTATGAATGCTACCATCAAAAGGAGTCTGATCAGTAACTTGCATATCTCTAATGACCTCACTATCTATGGTAACTGGAACTAGGGAAGCATCATGTTCTTTCTGTGTCTCCACCTCTGTTACATGTGTAAATCTAAATGATTCTTGTGTCCCTCCAAAGCCAACTGATGTTGTTCCTTCTTTGTCTTGAAGTATTGCCAGTGATTCCTCTTCAGTCAATGTCTCAACACCTGTCTGGCCTTCCTCTGTCACTATGTGTTTTGAGACTTCCGTCACAGTAGAGACTTCTTCAGCAGGTGTTGCTACAAATTTCTCAGTAGCCTTTGTTTGTTCTACTTCTGGGGTAGGAATGGATGTTTTCAAAATATAACCTGATGTTTCATCTCCTTTGTGCTCGGTCACCTCCGTGACTGTGGGCACAGCAGTTGGTAATGCAGTACCACTTGAGGAGCTAAAAGGCATTCTTGTTGCACTGCTTTCATCCACTGATATTTTAGATACTGTGGTCATATCCAAATCTAAAGAGCCGCTTGTGTGGAAGACATCTGTAGTACCTTTACTCTGATCAAAATCAGCTAATACAATTTCTTCATCACTTTTTGTTTCCATGCTTGTCTCAGTTTCATCTGTCACTGCTGACACTGGAGCTCCTGGATGCCTTGTCATTTGCCCTGGAGATGATGTAGGCTCCATTCCAGAGGTATCATCTTCTGTTTCTAACTCAGCAATTCTCTTAGTATAAGAAGACTCTTCTGTCATATAACCCTGATCTTTATCTGTCTGCAGCCATGTGCCAGAACCTGGAGGAGCATGTGTGAACTCACTTGCAAAACGTCCTTCAGATTCTGCTGTAACAGAAGCAGGAACAACAGTAGTGACATAAGGGACCTTAGTATCTATTGTTCTGATTTCTGGCTCTTTTGTCTTTTCCTGCTTTTCTAAAACATCTGATCCTTCTGTTTGCTGAGATGAATGAATAATGTAAGTGATGCCTTCTCCAAACTTCTGTGGGGAAATGGTACTTCCTGAGAAACCGGGTTCAGATCCTATGTGGTTGGCAGTTGATACAGAAAAAGATACATGCATTCCAGCTGACACGGTGTGCTGCACATCTTTTAAGTCCTCTCTGCTTCCTTCAGCTGATGCCTCGTTGTCAAGCGCAGTTGCAGAAGAAATAAATTTAATGAATGGAGTTGACTCGTCTGCTGTAGAAGATTGTCCAGTGGTTACTGCAAGCTCATCTATGAGTGTCTCTGATACAGCAGGCACCTCTGATTCTGGGACACTACCAGTAGCTGTGCCAGAAACTCTATCAGGCATAATGGTGTACATGCTCACTCTGCCCTCCCCCTCTGTAGTAAGATCATACTGATCTGTGAACAAAGCTTTAGGGATTACAACAGTTGTGAGTTTCTTGTCAGATTTTGCTTCCATTGATTTTTTGGTGGGTTCTTTTGTTGAGTGGGCACCCAGATACATATTTGCTTTTGTTAGTGAAACTGAAGTCCCTGTTCTGAGAAACTCTCTCTGAGAAGTCGGTATCAAGCTATCTGTGGCTGTCATCACAGGACCCACTTCTATTTGTTCAGTCTGATTATCAGCATCATGTTTTTGTGTGTCTCCTGTTTCAATATCTTCCCATGAACCAGTGGAACTCTTAGCTACAGCTGTGCTATCCTGAAAAATTACAGAGGTCAAGAAAGCGTCCTCAGTGCTTTCAGACCTACCTTGTTCCTCGGGCAACTCTGCTTCAGAGTAAGTGTGCTCCAGTTCCAAAGCTGCAGATGTGCTCTCTGTTAACCTAGGTGAAACATCATATTCAGTCCTTCCCAGTGTATCGTAAGGGCTTATTTTGCCATCTGTGACAGTTTGAGGTAGAAGGGTGGTTAACTTAATGTTCTCCATAAGCACCTCCATTTCCCTTTTCTCCTCAGTCACATCAGTAGTCATTTCTGTATCTTCTTCAGTCTCTGTGGTTGTTTGTTCCCAAGCAGGGGCCTTTGTTTTGGTGACAGACACTTCAGTAATCAAAGTCTCAAAAGCAGGAGGTTTAACGGTGACTTTAGCAGATGATGGTTTCTCACTGTCAGTTTTCAGAGCTGTGATTTGTTTAATGGTTGTAGGCTCTGTTACAATTTTTTTACCTTAAAAAAGAATTAAAAAAAAATGTTAAGGATCTGTTCAGTAAGAACACATATATTATCTTAATTCAGTTTGAATGTTCCTAACAAAATGTTACACTGAGAAATAATATAAGGGTAAAAAACTTTAGACAACTGTTGAGCATATAACAGAGCTTCGAATGACAACATAAAGGACCATATTAAAAAGCTGCAGGACATCTAACTTAATGCTAGATGAAATGAGAACAGGAGCAGTATTCTGTTTAGTCATTATTTATGCAATTACCCCTACAAGTCCTAATACTACAAAAGTATCCATGAAGTAGCTAAGTACTTATCAAGGAATGTAAAAGTTTATTTCACAATGTCATGAATGAGTGGTACTGTAAATCTGTGGGTTTTCTTCAAAGATTTCTTTACCGTACAACTAAAATGCATAAAGAGAATAAAATACCACTTTAGTTTATTTTCAGCACATAATTACAAATCATAAAAATGAACCCTCACAGGAGTGAGAACATGCTTAAGCAACAGGAACAAACATGCTGTCAGAAAATACTGTATTAAAATGCCACAAAAGCTGTTGCCCTGTTTTTAAATTACACAGAGAAATTTAGATTATGAGTAAAGGTGAGAACAGTAAACCATAGGATCATAAACTTAGTACTGTAATGATGTTGATCTCTGGAAAACACTTCAAAGATAACCTGCTCCACAGAGAAAAGTGATTCTTGGGGAGTGTTGAACATGAAAAGGCAGTGCTGAATCTTCTGAATGATGGGAGCAGAAAGGATGTCACTATGCTAGATAGCTAACAGGACACAAAGAAAGCAAAGTCTTTCCAGTGAAGCGAAGTGTGATGGTTTGAAGAATCATGCTACCCATCCAATGCCTTCTCCTGACACAGATTTCCACCCTACCGGAGGAAGAAATGCATCCCACTCCAAAGTCTGATATCGGATTTAAAACTCCTGAAAAATGTGAGTTTGTGCTCAGAAAACAAGATTAACTCAGGAAAATCCCAAGGTGGAAATATCTTCCCCTCTTCCAGTTCTTCCAGATCAGTCATCTTCAGAAGGGCAATGGGTATGGACAAGTGGAAGATGTGAATGTTGAAGATCAGTGCTGTTGATTGCCAAGTCAGAAGCCTTACATGGATGACAGTTAAAAGCAAAATATGGCACTTTAAATCACACCAAGTATATGAAGAATGCATTAAACTGGTTCTGTGCAAGAGAACTAACTGCTTACCAGAGACAGACACAACTATATGTATAGCATCTTTCAAAAGAAGATATTGCTGAATATCTATTTGAGCTAAGATATTTATTCCTCTAAAATGCAGAAATCAAAACAGATACAGTATTTTATGAGACAATCCTGAAACCAAGGGCTCCTTACTATTTCTGTGAGTTAGTAAAAGAGATCAGGAAACTTTGCCTAATGTAAGATATGAATACTAGCCTGTTATTGGGGAAAAGTGCATTCTGAAATTGGATTTTTACTGCATGGCATACAGGGATAAAGATGTTCCAGATAATGCAGCAGTTTCTGACTCGGAAGTTATGTAATGCTGGGAAAAGTAAAGGAGTTAATACTATGCACAAATAACAGAGCATAAACAAAGGAAAAAAAAATAGGAAGGTTCATCTGAATTTGTATTTGTAAGGGAGTTTATGCTCAAGCATACCCAGTATGTATGCACAGATCAGTTACTTTCACACAACCATGCCTAATTGTGTGGTTCTTTGATATGGATTCTGCGTGTGTAAGTTAAGGTCACATGAATATTTGTTCAGTTTCACACACCAAACTTTGAAAGTGCCACCTTTGCAAGAGTGCTAGTTGATTTCCCTGACATAGACAGAAGCAGCTTGCCAGATGCTGTCTACTTAGGATTTCTAGAGTAGGTGGATTTACAGACCAGTGAAATGAGGAAAAATAACTTTCCTGATAGAGCAGTGGAAGTGAAAAGGAAATTGTGAGGCTAGAACAGTATGACATCCCTGCTTTTAAAAGTGGTAGTTTTCTTTGCCAGCCAAAAAAGGAATGGATTCATTCTCTACCATATGTCAGATCTTTCTTGTGCATGCATGTGGCTTTATAAAGGAGATACAGCTACTTATATATATATAAGTTTATTTATTTATTTTGTAGGTTAAAGCATTCAGTTGAGCAAGAAGGAGTAAAGTTCTTGAAATCCCACTAAGTAAAGCACAGCCTTAACAACAGTGGTTTTTGAGACTTGGGTTTTTACAACCTGAAGTGCCTGCTTATCATTGCTCATGTGTTATTTGAGTGCGAGAGAGTGCTCACATAATCAAAAGTTTAAACAGTACTGTGCCTTACACTGCTTTTCATTGCTGAGTGCACTGGGCTGGTTTAAGCCACAGGGTTTCACCTCACGAGCAGGGAGTGATACGTAGGTTAGCACTGCTTTGCTGAGTGGTAGTTGGTAATTCCTACTCTTCTACAGAAAAACCCACAGGTTTGTCTTACAGCTCTTCTTTATGGCAAGGTGGAAAGTAGGCAGCATTTAGTCCCGTATCATCCTTTCTAAGCACACGATGAGTTTCCCTAATGCAGACCAAATTTGCCTTCCAGCCAACATTATTTACTCATTCAGTGTCCAATTACCGTATTTCAAGGGATGATGAACACTACTCTTCAAAACTATACTGGTATCCAATACTATTCAACAAAGCTACACAAAAATGAGGGCATGAATAAATATTTTACAATCTGTGAAGAAAAAGATAATTTTATTTCCTCACTGCTGGGAAATTGTGTACACTTACAACCATTTAAATAACTTCCCAATGGAAAGGTTTGAGAGGCACAAAAGTTCACAGGTGTATACCTAAGATACAGTTACTTGTTGTTCATATGTCATTATCTGTTAATTATTTGATAAAATAGGTGTATGCATTAATGGGTTAGTCTGATCAAATACCAAGTGCATTTGATTCAGTAAATATTAATTCATATATTGGTTTAAGAAAAAAGAAAAGTATGTATGTATTTTAAAGAGTTTATCAATAAATAACCAAATCTCTTCTATGCAAGTGGACAGGCAATTGCCAGTATGCAAAGAGCAGTTCTCGTTCATATCAACTTCAGGACAGCTAAAACTGCCTCATCATAAATACGATATATAAGGCTTTTCATAAACATCTTTCAGGTTCTCAAACTTTTTTGAGCAGATCAAAAAAAAAGAAAGATGCTTCTTCATGGAGAAATCTATCATTTTTTATTTATTTATTTTTTTTCAGTGAGAAGAGAAAAGCAAAGACGAGGTTGCCTTTTTAATAGGCTGACTATCAATTTGAACTGTTGTCCTCTCCACCCAGATGTTTTGTATTACTGTACTCCTTGCATCATGCATGCAATATGCTATCTCCTTTGCCATTCTTCTGATACAAGACATGAGGTAAATTTTCCTAATAATATTCATGAACATATTAGAAGCAAGAAAGCAAGTTATCTCACCAACAGCTGCTCATATCAAAGACTATCATGTAGGTTTTTAATCTATTCCTTTTATATTGAACAGCCTGAATTAAGTTGGTTTTGGATGCAGTATATGGTTTTACAGAGATACTATATATTTTCGTTCTCTGTTTATTTATTTTATGTTTTCACTGTACAGCATTTTTTTTCCTTTTCTCTCCCACCATTGTTTAACTAAGGATTTAAATTAATGGAGCAATATTAAAGCTTAATATTTTTTCAATATTTTCAGGAAATCACACTGCACTACTTCATAAATAGTTTAAATTTGCAATTACCAAACAAGGATTTTAATATGTTCTGTGCTGTTTAATAATAATTTCAGGATATCAGGGTGTACTTTCTGGAGAAGAAAATGCTTATTTCAAAGATTACATATATATATTATTACTTTTATAATTTAAATATATATATATATATATTCAGCATAATCAATTTCACAAAATCTTAACCATGTGTCTAAAAAGAACCACTTGAGCAGTTCCTTTAAAAGGAGATTATTTTGAGTAATTGCCATCACCTAAAACAATTCTTAAAAATGTTTTAAATCACAACAAGACCTGGAAATTATTTCTGTGGATCCTAGCAGCCAAAATAAACACTTCCAAATATCACTAGTGTTGAAAGAGTCCAAATTAATGGTTCAATGTCTTCCACTCACTTTTAGCATGATGTTTTGTTTGTTTCATTTTAATATAATGTTACACATCCATTCCTGTTTGCTGCTGTATTAATTTTGTTCTGGGTGCCTGTCCCTTCCCTTCTACCAGCCCTGGTGGAGGGGACAGCCTTCAAAGTTCCTGTGTCTCTGCAAGCTATGCCAGCTGGAGTTTAACTTACTTGACAAGCCTAAGAGTAAGACCAGATCAAAACAGTAAAAAATAAAAACTGGTCCTCTGGGTTACAGATTGAGACAGAAATTTGTCATTATTACGCTTACTCAGTACCCTCTCTCTCGTTCATTTCAGGAAGCAGAATGGCGAACAGGGGAGGTTGAGTTTTTTTCATTTCACATGGGACATGTGAGACCATAAGGAAGCTTTAACATCTGATACTGCAGCTATACAGTTTCCTCATAGTTCCAGACACCTACTCCCACTTACCTACACTGTGTTTTACCATCAAAACACGAGCCAAATATAATGAGAAAAACAATGAAAAATCCAAATGCTGTATCCTTCTCCATTTACAGAAATGTGCAAGACCAGAGAAACTGAATGGCATTTTTAAAAAGAGTAATAATAATTTAAATAAATAGATAGCTAGCCATCTACCTAATTTGCAAGAAAAACTTAAAAACAAAAAAAAAAAAAGAGTATGCATCTTCTTCATAGCACTAGCTAAGGTTCCTTTCTGCCAGCTAAGAAAACAGCAGAGGCAGTGGCACTACCAGCTCTGTGATCACAAATCCTGTTAAATGAAACCACTTGCTATTTCGTAACATCTGAAGTCAGATGGTTAAAGGGGGGAGGATGTTACCTCCCATTTTCTCCAGATGTAAGTGTTGCTCTGTGAACAAATTACAACCTGCCTATTTACAAAGAACAATAGCAAAAAGCATTTCTCTTTCATATTATTTACAATAAAACTGCCAAAAGAAGACAAAATACAGGTGACTCTCCTTAGTCAGCTCTTCCTAATGAAATATGTGTCCCAGCACCAAATAGAAGCAACAATCTTTGTCTTCTGAATGCAGTAATAATAATAAATGATGGAAGAATGAAGAGAGCTGAGATTGTCACTTGGGTCAGGAACAGACACCAAAAATCTTGCTGCTTTGCTCTTCCCACCTATTATGAAAGGAGACAAATTACCTGTGTGTCCCATGAGTTACACAGTTCCCACAGCATTGATCACAGGTAATAAAGAGCAAAGACAATTTAATTTTCCTCCACTTAAATGCCTAAATTGTGGATCTTTTACCTCTTCCCTTTGTTGCTCTTCCTGGTCCTTTGAGTGATCTGAGGGAATGAAAGGAAAATGCCTGCCACCATGTCCCCTTTTCTCCACCCTTTCCCAGAGTTCACAGTGCTTGCCCTCAGGGTCTGCTCTCCAGGAACCCACCTGTAAAATCACTCAGAGAAATGCATGCTCACTTTCTCTGGCAAAAAGCACATCCTTCTGAAGCTATACCTCCTGAGCCACTTAAGAGCTGCAGCTGGATCACATTTATGGGACTTGGTCCAGGGGGCTAACTGATAAACCAAGTTCTCTGTCTTCATGCTTCACACCATGCCACCACCTCCTCCTCCTCCTCTTCCTTCTATGGGCCAGGTATTAGTGAGGTGTGTGGCACAAGTTGAGGCCTTCTTGCCCATTTTCAGCATGGCCTGCGTGGCTTCTCACAATTCCTCCACCATGTGAACGTGGCAGGGTGGAATAAGAAACACGCTAGAAGCTGTTATTGCACGCAGCTTTGGGGATGTCTGCCTATTGCTACAGACCCTGCAGAGAGCTTTGGGAAAGTATTCCTCCTGCACCTGGTCCGACTTCTTTCTGGATATCTCTGCGGCTATGTAGGTCTCACTAAGCATATGTGAGATAACAATGGAAATCCACCACCTCGGCAAAATAATAAAGCCAGAGAATTGTTGTGTGTAGGTAAGATCTCACCTCTACTGAGAGGAAAGGGAAACATAAACACAGCCAACAGCCTTACATACTCTGTGGTCAGTGCCAACACCTTCAAATGCTTGCCTTTCTAAGGTATTTTGCCCATGCTGATAGTGGACTGAGCTGTGAAGTGATGGAGGACACTGGCTTTAATATTCTCACTATTCTACTGTGCTTCTCCTAAGATGAACTTTTTAAAAAAAAAAATATTTTTCCTCAGATTTACAATATTGTTTATAGAGCATCACCATGCCTAATGTCTCCAGAATTCTGCAGTCTTTCTCAAACTGATCAAAAATGCACAGACCTGCCCTAATACTGTCCCTGACATCAGGCTGGAAATAATCTTCTCATCCAGGAAATAGTTGGAACATGTAGCTACCAACGGTTGCTGTGGAGAAGGATAGATCTGCTTAGTTATTCAAAGTTTTCCAAATTAAGTCACATGCAGCAAAAGGGAGGACAACTGCCAGCTTTTGAGCTATGCCTAAAAATTTTATCCTTTCTGCTGCCGGACAACTCAAGTTCAGTTGATGTTTCTGGGCAGCAGTTTGTGCTTGTGGTGGCTCATGCTGGAAGACTTCTTCTCTTTCCCCACTTCAACAGTCTGCATAGCAAAACACTGCTTTCAAGTCACCTCAGCTTACAAAACCCCACATTCTAGTGAAAACTCGCAAGAAACTGTTCAGGTTGAAGAGGTTATGAGGTAGGCAGAGGAGAGGCTTGCACAGAGACAATTATTTTCCCCTTTAGTCTTGCAAAGTCCTGGGCTGTTGTGTATTACAAAGGCTGTTGTTTCCTTTGTCTCCTTTGTGAAAATGCACTCTGATTTTAAGCATTAGACAGACAAAGCAGCAAACAAGCATGTCCCCAGTCATGAGCAGCAGACGACTCGAAGCCACTCTTGATGAGACTGTATTAGAGCAATCAAAACAACATGGACCCCATTCGTGGATGACCACATGCAGCATCTGTCTCTGAACTGGAATTTTTTAATCTCCAGATAAAATGAAATCATACATAAAGAGAAATGGCAAAGGTGCATGAAAAGGAAAGTTGAAATGAAAGAGTAAATCTGAAACAAAATGGTCAGTCCAGAGAAATGACTCCAAAATGGTAGACACGTGTTTTGAATCAAACTAAAAATGTTTTGCTGAGAGGTTTGCCAAAATCAATACAGATCCATGGAAGTATTCAGCCTTAATAAACCAGTGTTTCTCGGCAAAACACTGATTTATTTTTCAAAACTTTGACCACTTCTTTGCATGTAGTTCGTCTAGTTCAGTTTTGCTGTAGATATATAAGACAAAAGCCATATATAAGACAAAAGCCATATATATATATATATATATATATATATATATTGCTTTGCATTTCTGTGCACAATAGGACATTCCTGGAGCACAGTTTTTCTACAGATACTGTAGTACAAAATGCATAATCTAACATCTGTTGAAGTCTGTGGCAAGGTTTAACCTGATGAATTTAACCTGATGAGATGTGGGACAGGTGGGATAGGTGACAGGATTAAATAGCATATAGCTCTATGCAGCAGCTAAACATTAAGTATATTAAAAATGAAGTATTCTTTGCTGAAACTGTTTTATTCTCTTATAAATAAACACCAGTGTTCCACGACTATTCTTCTACCTTTAATTCTTTTTTACTTTTTATTTTTAAAAACCATGAATAGAAGTCCTGCATTTTCACACTTGAAAAACTTTTCCTCTGATGATGACCTCGAAGGAGCTTCAAGTACTTAATCATGTGTCCAACCAGAAAGTTTTTCAAGCCTCATCAGATACATGATTAGGTACCTCTTAGAAAAAAAGAACTAAGAAGTCTGGTAAAAGTCAAATAGGGATGAGATGAAACACACGGATAATGTTTCAGAAACTCAGGGCCATGTGGTTTCTATAGAGTCAAAAAATCTGTGATCAAAGGGAAGAAGGTTTTTATTTTTTAACAAGATTTTTAGATTTTAAATCATGTATTATTAGCCTGGGCCTCTTTTATTTTCCAAAAGTCAAGACACTTTGCACAATGTAACTTTTTAACCAGAAAACAAATGAGGTTAAAATGCTGAACTTAAGTGTACTGTTAAATGTTGTCTAGGTTGGCTGTTTTGTTGAAATTAGTGCCTATTGTTTTTAATTCACTGCTTGAGTTACTGCTCTTTAATATATTTTGATCCGTATGACTCCTTTTTAAAAGTAATTCAGATTTTCTAAACACTGATTGAGGTTTCTTTTAACTGCGATTTAAAATTAGTGCTTTGTGATTTTCCATCAGACACTTTAAATCACAAGATAGGAGTGAAGACTTTAAGGAAGGCTGAAGAAAGCCCCTTTCTTACCTGCAAGATTAATTTTCATAATGATTAAAACAGATGCCTGCTCTGCCACAGACCTATTCCTTCAAAGTACATGTACATTTGAGTGTTAAACTCATCCCTTCTGGGGCTGGGTGGCATTTGCTTTGGTGGCCTTACTCAGGGAATATAGTCTTACTCAGCACGAGTAAAACCACCAAGAGTAGGTCTTTAATCACTGCCACTGCACTTCAAACTAAACGTGCAGCATGTGGCCAGAGCACTCAAAGCTGGGTCAATGGAAACTTCTCTGGCTTTCACACTGGAGGAAGAGGAAACCGTACAGGGATGCTGTAAAAACTCAGACCAGTGCATGAATGTGCTGCAGACCCTCAGCACTGGTGCTACCTGGATAACTGGCTTCAACCTTCCTCGTCCACAGAGGCACTCACTGTTTTTCATTTCAGCAGATCATAAAAGCATTTAGCCACTCCCTCCTTTATTCTTTTTCAGCCAATAGGTATTCTTCTGGTATGATTGGGTACTCAGGTGATGAGGAAAGTACAAAGGTGTAATGTGAGTCACCTAATGAGCACAGCAAGAGCTATCGGCACTGTATTGGAAATAACTGTAAAGAACCAGAGTCTTGGAGAGGACTGTTTTGGCCCTGTAGAAACCTCTGTATATAACTTCATATTGAGTTAAAAGCAGTTAGAGCCAACAGAGGATTTCATGTGTTACGTTACTACACTGAAATACTGAAATATTGGGAAGAAATTGAGAATACTGAAAATACTGAATATTGGGAAGTGATAAAGAAAACTTCTGGATAAAAGGTGACTTTAAACAAGGACCTAAAACTCAAGATAAACTGCAGACTTTTTTCCTCCCTCTTTTTCTGCTCCAGAAAAGGGAGAGGGTGGCTTGCTCTGCAGACACTGTTCAGTCTGAGATGTGAAAGACCAAGACACTAGGCAGTATGTTTCATTACTCACCGCGTGCATAAATCTTATACCAAAAGCAATGAAGAACTATATCTCGTTGCTGTGAGATTCTGAGCACCTTCTGAGAAGGAGAGAGAAAGTTATCAAAAAATTCAGAAGTGTATGGTAGACAGGCATCTTGAATGAGTGTATATGGTTCAGTGTTGTACTTCTGCATTTCCTTGCACAAAAGGAGGTGTATCTGGCAAAACCTGAGTCATCTAACAGGCAGCATTTTATTAAGTCTGATGTAATATTGATTGCAATCAAAATTGCTAGAGAGCAAGCCTGCCATCTACCAAATTATGTTGGTTCTATTTAATTTTTTATTATTATTATTTTCTTGTAAAATGATCCATAACCTTAGTCTGTCTACTTCTTGGGTTGCAAACTGATGAAATATTTATTTTCTGGGTAACAAGGGCAACAGTTTACAGAAAGAGCAACCCAATTCTTAACAAGATTGTTTTTAGGATATATGGTAAATTACTTTTTTTTTTTTTTTTTAAAAGTAAAACTCTCTGAAAGTACATTGAAAAGGCACATGTTGTTTGGAAGGGGTGAAATTCACTCACACTAATATATTGAAAAGTTGGAATTTGTCCTACCTACAGACTAGATTACAGGCAAACCACAAAGTCCCCCTACTTTGTGTTTTAGAGGGTCTGATGAATGACATCCCCTTTAGTCAATTTTACCCACAACACTTATATATAATCATAGACAATTTAGGGAAGGGACAGAAGGAGTGATTTGACAAAATTCTGCTCTGCAGATTAAAGCACACACTCCTGAACGTAACCAGTCCTTACTCTTTCATGCAGATCCTTTGATGTCCACTAGGACTACTTCCACATGCAAAGTTTTGCAACGTCTAACCCCCAAGCAATAAAGAACAAAAAATAATAATTTAAAACATCGCAGGTAAGAATGTGTGACAACAGCCAGAGCATAACATTACACCAAATGTCAGGATTTGTTCTTAAGCAGTAAGGTTTCCTCATAAATGAGCCTTCAAAGCCTGAGTTGGAAAGATGTGTGGCTGCAGTTTGCTCATCATTCACAAAAATGGGGACAGTACATGATGCACATTTCAAGCACTTGTGATTGATAAAACAAGTCACAGGACTGAGCCCCCTGCAAATTCTATTTTCTTAGTTAAAGACCAACTCAACACAAGTTGCCTTTACTCCTTAATGCCAATAGTACCATTGGCAACCAAAGGAACTTCATCAGAGAGGCCTTGAGGGAAATTCTTGAGTAGTCTAACCTCCTTATGCTGCTGAGGAGGCTGCAAGTCTCCGGATGTTTAGCTGGGAAGACACACTCTAATCTCTTAGATGTGACCCACCTTCCAATAGAATCAGTGTCCTCTTGCATCAGGAACAGTCCTGTGATGGAAGGGATCTTAAAGGACAGAAACAAGGTGATGGGTTCCTCTGCTAATAGACACAGTTAGCTGGTCAGTGATATTTGAAAGGCCTACACAGCAGCCCACATGTTACACATCATGATATGCATGGAAATGTTATCTGGAGATGTAGGGGAAGTGGAGCTGTAAGTAGTCGTCACTAATGGCAGAAGGAAATGTACAAGGGATGTTCTGCATGGGGCTGGGCAGATGAAGCCAGAACCACCATGGTGGCATAAGAAGCATGGTCAGTTCCATGAAGGCCTAAGAGACAGGCAGGGGCCTACAACTATAATGCAGAGGGGTAAGATGATGTTATAGGGAAGAGAAGCTCAGCTTTACTAGAAGCTGGTGAACCTTCTGGGACAAAGGAAACCTGTTCAAGAAGTGGCTGCACCATAATAGCAGAGCTAGGCTGCTAGTATAGAAGATGGAAGAGGTTACAATGCGATATTTAACCCCAAAGACAAAGGAAAGCTGACGGGCATGGAGGAGGTCTGGATTAGATTGATGCAATCAACTATGTGGATGTGGTAAATTCCTGATGTTTCTCTGAAAATAACAGGAGGAACAGAAGTGGCAGTAAGATAGGCAATTTAGAGCAGTGCTGGCTGACCAACACATGAAGTATTAGGTGAGTAATTATAACTACTTTAGAAGCCTAAAATATATGGTGTGGCAAAATGTCTGGAATCCAATGACAGTCCCCAGTTCACTCGCATCTCAGAGACCTGAAAAAGGCCTGGCTTGTATGCACTCTGTAAACAACCTCTCTTACTGCCATCACTGGAAGTAGAGCATCAGGCTAGATGACAATCATTTATCTGGTCAAGTACATTTCTTCAGTTCTCATGCTCATTGACTTTACACAAAAGAAACCAGGGTGAATACACACTGAATTACGTATTCCACAATCCCATGGTTGATTGTGGATATGGTGTATCACTCCACATAAATACAACAGTACCCAGGCTGAAATCTTACCTTAAAATTTTGCCTCTATCTGCCAGTGTTACTTTAAGACATTTGTTTTAGTTTGGCTTTCCCTTATTTTTTTCAAAGCCATACTGATAAAACAAATTTTAAAGACTGACGTGCACCACAAGAACTGAAACAAAACATATATTAAATGCTTTTCAGGGTTAGAGTGGTGAGTGTACTGAAAATTATAACTAAAAAAAGCTTACGTTCATAGCAGTAGGCATCAAACTTGCTATCTGGGTAAGGAAAGCCTGTTTGGTTCTCATAGCGATACAGGGTTCTCACCCCAAGTAAACCTCCACCACACTGGGGCCTAGCCACCGAGGCAGGGTAACGAACACTTCCATCTGCAAGCCAGCCGTAGTCACACTGGTCAAAGCCATTCCTCCAGGCAACATACAGGTTCCCAACAGAAGCAAGGACGCCATCTCGTTTCCGACAGAGCTCTTTAGCTTCCTCGAAGGTGAGCTTCTCAGGAACGGAAACATGAACCACTTCGTCTAGAGGAAGAAGAAAAAGATGACAAAGACTGAGTATCAAATTCCACAATCAAGTCAAATTAGCTCCCCTCTTCCTGTCCTGTAAGTTTGCTTTCAAATTTTGCTTGATCAGTTTTTTGCTTACCCTTTTGCTCAAAAAGCAGATATTCAGAAAATCAAAAATCTCAGATTTCAATATGAAAATGTGCCTACCTCAAAGCATAATCATTTTTATACAAACATTACGCAATGTGCTACACTGTGGTTAAAGATTGGGTCCCTCCCCCAGTCTCTAGGCAGAGGTAACAGGAGCCTGGAAGCTCCTCTGTGACCTCTGCTGGAGTAGACTTTGTGACTCAACTGTGCTAATTAAATCCAGTCCAACAGAATTTACTTTATCAGTAAAACAAATCCTTTACATCTGCAAGCCTTTTACCTGACCTTTTTAGTCATCACTAGAATCTCACTTGAGACATACACACAAAGGAAATGCTCTTTGCTGCAGCTCTGCAGTGTTGTATTTACATCAGTCTTGACCTTGCCCCATGGGGAACACAGGTGAGGGAATGCACTAGGCAAGCTGTGTGCACAAAGCCCTTTTTGTGTGAAAAGCTGAATTAATCTAGACTGCCCCTAGGATAATTTAGTTTCCATGGAACAGTAATTTGAAAATAATAACTTCTCAGTTGGAAACTGAAACAAAACAAATAGCATGTCAAGTATTTTACTTCAAAGTCAAATTGCCATTATGCAGTTGGATCTGTTGCCTTGTTCACCCAAACACTATAAATGAAATCAAGTCTCTGATGTCTGTGTCCTGGGAATGAAGTAGTAAGCTGACTCCTTTCTAGTTTTTGTTCAGGCTTCAGACCTGAAATCAATGTGTTCAGCTGTAGAAACAGAGCAAATTCAAAATATTTGTTACCAGACGGTACTTCTCTTCCTCACCCCTCGTACGGTGGACCAGAACACAACGGACAGCATTGCTAATTCACACTGGACATGCAATCTGCCATACCTCAGCAGTTGTCTCAAGGTAGCAAAAGGCAGACAGACTACATCACCCCAAGCACTTTCATTCACATCAATATTACACTTGTTTCAGGCTTGAAAGGAATGCAAGTGTGAAAGGAGGCAACATGCCAATTTTCTTTTTCCTCCTAGGTAGAAACTCTGATTTGTTATTACAGCTGTAATATGAGTTCCACCCTGTAAGTTTCTTTATACATGCTGTAAGGAGTGTCCAATTTAGAGGTAAAGTACTATAGCAACTGAGGGACAGAACACGTCTATAAGGCACACTTTAAGATATGGAAAGTGAAGAATCGTTCACCTCTCAGAAGTGCCAGAGTGCTTCATTCAGCTCTCCAGACCATAAAGACAATGCACTTTTTTATTAAATACTTCTGCAGAAGACAGCTTTTTCTTCATCAAGGGGCAGATCTGGTGTTATGACCAATAGAGAATGGTGGATGCAGCTATCCCACAACACCATCCCCATGGCAAGTATCATGAAACAGTGGAGCACAGAAAGACCGCTCTAAAGCAGCCCCGTCTGTTCTGAAGACTCTTCAGCCATGCAACAGTTGTGGTGTATATGGAAATTAGTAGTTAAAATTGCTGCAATTAAAAAGCAGATAATATCAATCGAGGTAGTAAGACAAGGGAAACAATTTTTTTCATCGGTTTTCTCCCAACAAATATGATGCATCAAAAAGAAAATAATGTCAAAAAATCCCACAGCTTTCTTCCTGGGAGAAACTTACTGAAGACATAGGAAAACAGGTAAACAGTGCAAGATTAAAAACAAGCAAATTCTCCATCAACTAATCTGGATCACTGCCTCCAAATGAAGCTTGTGCATAACATTATTGATGTTGCGGATATTTATTCCTCTGAGATAATACCTGCAATCTGTTAAAGCAAGGAAACTTAGCGAGCAGTTTTGTCTTGCTATGAGATTTCAAAACACAGAATTCACACTGTACTTTTGTAGAGCATTTTGCAGAGAACTTAGCTATCCAAATCACACAAGAAGATCTTTATACAGAAATATACCTTGTATTTGCCTTGGAACATGCCTGTTTATGCAATACTGATAGTAGTGCAATTTTAAAAGACGGGTGGCATGTCTTTCTTGATACTCAATCTACTCTACTGAACCATCAGCAATTTATTTGTTTGTCTCTTGAAGTCGGCTGCTCTCATGCAGACACCATCTTTGTCAAAGGGTGTTCTACCAGGAAAACTAAATGATTAAAACACCCACATGTTTAAGAAAAAATGCAGTCTAACCAGAGCAGTCCAGCAAGTGAAGTCCAAATGTTTTTTTTTCTTTGCCACTCATTTGGCATTTTAAAAATAAAAAAGTGAGGATAAATTCACAAGGAATGCAAAATGGTACCAGAGCAAGCAGCAAACTCTTTTTACTGCCATTCCATCATATACCAAGTAAATATTCATGTATTTCAGGAGCACTGATGACAAAATAAAGGGTAGAAATATGTTAAAACACTGCAGCTTGCAGTTGTTCTGGTTAAAGAGTGGTTTGCTATGATTCCAGAATTCCTATTTAAAACCAGTCCACTGAATTGCAAAGGTCAGATTCCCAAGAGCAGAAATTTATCCTAGGAGATATGACTCTGCAATTTGGCTGTCCAATATGAAAACAAAATAAATTTCTATATGTTTGAGTGTGCACTTAATATGTGTAATAATTGTTGGTACAAAATGTAAAATAAAATAAAGCATGGGTTTAATAAAGGCCCTTCAACATAAATTTTCTGGAATCTTCTTCCAAAACCACATTACATAATATATATATATATATGTTTTTTGTCAAGCACTTGAGAATAAAGCAGCTCTCAAGATGCTTCATCAACTGGATAGCATCAATTTCATTTGCAGCAGCCCAAAAATATGTGATGAGCAAGTCGTGCACAGTCTTTCCTGCACATCTCACCTTGAGCAGACTATGGTCATATACACTGCATGCACAGCAGACAGCACTTCAGGAATATACTGACCCAGAGAGCACAGAGGCAATTCATCAGAACCTACTGTTCGTGTACACCAGTGCAATCCCTTGGAATGTAGGGGTACGTAAAAGTTTTCTATTTCCTAAAACCAGCCTTATGCAATTGCAGCTCATACAGAATTCCCTCATCCATATGACGAGATATGTTGCTATCCATGTCACCTTTCTGACATGATTAGTGTCCCACAGCAGTGTGGAAATTCAGTTCATAGTATTTAAAAAGAGTTCTGGTCCTACTTCTCTGAACATGCATTTAATCCATGTAGCCTGTAAAAATAACTCCTGTTTTTGGCAGCACAATGGGTTCCATATTTAGCAAGAGGATTGCTTCCATCAGTCTTGTAGCGTGTCTTTATGATGATATCTGAAAGCACCTCCATTCTTCAGCCAAAACACTAGGAGAGTACCCCAAAGAAACTCAGAGAAACATTGATAAACAAGCGGTATAGCCACAAACACCAGAGTAGGGCAGATTTTTTTTATTATCATTATTATCTTTTGTTAACGTTAAAATCTATCTGCAATGTTTTTATATCCGTAGTCCACTCCAAGGAACTTAGCAGTGCTATGCAGGCAAACCCCAAGGCTTAGACCAGCATATGGAGAGGCACTAGTCCTACAGTTCTAGGGTGAAAAATGGAGACCATGACAATGTTTAGACTGCAAACAATAAAGTAATGTGTATTATTCCTGGTCACTGTTTAATTTCAAGTTTCAGGTCAATTGCCCAGTTGTGGTGGTCAGAGCAGTTGAAGAACCCCCAGAATTTTCCTGTTACATGGGTTTGTTTTGCCTGGTTCAAACGGACACCTGACATGTCTTTTTCCCCTCTTTCCTTCTCGCCTCTCTGTCAAATACATCAAGCTAGATGAAGCCAGCTTTTTCCCTTGAAGACAAAAGTTGATTCAGCCCTACGGGAAAAAACTTAAGATCTACAGACTTATCAGCTAGTTTTATAGCAATCTTCATTCCTTTGAAGGTTATTTCACTTATTCTCCCTCATCAAGAGACATCTCACTGAGATGGGCATGTTTGTAGGTGTGAATTTTATGAATCACACATCTTAAAAGCAAGCACAAAAATAAGGGCAGGCTAGAACCATAGCCGGGGGTCAGTACACAACATGTATTGACTAGGAGAAAAGTAATGAATCTAGCTGTAGCCCTCCAGCATAAACCTCACCAATAATTTCTCTTTCCATAGATGAAACCACATTTAAGGGATCGGTATGTTGTTACTTCCTAGAGGAGCTCTTTGAGCCTGGCTATGTGGCATTCTTTCCCCAGAGCACAGCATCATCCCCTCAGCTTCATATGCCATCATGCAGTGTGCCAGGATCAACCAAATGAGGTACAAGTCACTGACATCTGGCAGGTGAAGGTTACCACATGCAAGTGGTTTTACACTTGACACAACAGAGATTTTATGGATGTTTGAAGGATTCTATGAAACTGCAGAGACATTTAGGAGAGAATATGTGAGTTTCTCACTGAATGCTTTTATAGATCTGGTAACACACCAGCTGGTGTTAATGGTGGCTGGTCAACCACCTATGAAGTGTCCTCCTTTTTAGCCAACCCATTTGGAGAAATGACCAGGAGACCCTTGCAATTATTCCCCCTTTTCACCCATTTTAATCTCCCTGAGTAACAAGACACTTTATTATTACTGTCCCAGCTGGGACTCAGCAACACAAGGAAGTGCTCTCACGTGGTTGGGTGCTCAGATTCTACAACCTCCACTACTTTCAGTGTTGCCCAAACAAAGACATAAAGAAAAGTCACGGGAATCCAGATGGATATTAAATTCACAGAACACTAATTACCCACAAGAATTTCCATTTCCTCCCTATTTCTTTCTATCTTTGGTCAGAAGGCCCTTGCAAAAAGGCAGCTGCAGTCACTAACAGGACTATCAGACAGCTTGTGTACCAGGAAAGAAGAAATACTGCCCGCATCAATCCCACCTGTACACATATACATGAAGACATCAGAGACCACTACCCTCGTCTTGCTTATTCTGGAAAAAAACGTCCATATACATCTGGGCTAAGATGGACCTGAAAAGTTTTGTCTGTCTTCACCACAGGAAGTGTCCTCAGAGGCTACGTACAGTTAACTTGTTTATTAATCTAGCTCATGCCTCAGCCTTCCTCTCCCAAGCTGCACAGACAAGATTTGTTGTCTCAGCTGTACTTCTATTCCTCCGTCCTGCTGCTGTTAAAGGCTGCTTCTCCGACACACCAGGCTGGTAAAGAGGTATCCTTAACAAAGTCACAGATTATGGCAAAATGTTCTCTAGGAAATTAAAACCTGGAAAACCACTTCGGATGTCCAGCTTCATTCAGCTGTATTCTTTAGAGACAACAGACAGAGCTGTGCTGCTTTGAACATTTTGGCACACAGACCTAAGCAGCTAGGTTCAGCTTTAAAGCAGAAGACTAGACAAGTTGAAGAAGTCTTTTTCTCACACACGTTAGAACAAGTTAGTCGATTCCTTTTGATACGCATCAGTAACAATTTAATTAAGCTCTCCTGATTGTCTTGGGTCTGTTTTATGCAAAAATATATGCTGAAGAGGAATCCATTGCACTTGACAGGACTGGAAGGCTATGCTTCTCCCACAGGCTTGCCCTCCGGCATGACAAGTAGCTTGGCAAATGCTATACCTTTAGATAGCTCTGCTGTAGTTGCAAAGTGTCACTGTGTAATACAAAGGGGAAAAATTAACTTTGATTTTTTTTTTTTTCCTTTTGTGCTTTATTCTCAAAAAAGCATTGAGAAGTCATGATTTTTGGAACTCCCTAAAGACAAGTTTTGTCATGTTCTGAGCTCAAATACCACATTCTGCATAAAAAAAGCACCATGGCATTATTTCCTATTCAGTCTCCTCTAATTGGGATCCAGCGAAAGCCAATGCAAAAGCTGTGACCCTATCAAAAGCCATGAACTGAGAAGAAAAGACCATTTTCTGCGTGCCCTTTTTTAAAAATCTCATTGTTGCTCTGGAATCAGAATGGGCTCTAAAGAAGATCTTAGCTGCCCAAAACACAAAAGACACTTCACACCTGAAGCTGTATTTTAGACTATGACTTTTTAAATCGTTGTTGTTCTCACACAAATTTCCATGATAATAGCAAAAACTCATGAGATTAAGTGGAAAGTATTTATAGGACATCTGGTTTTGTTTTTTCTTTTTCTTCCCCACACTCACTGGGGGGATGAAAATGGTGATGGAAATAAGACTTTATAATCTTCCCCACAGCTAATCCAAAATAACTTTCTTAGCATGACTCCCCATCTGTATATTATATATGCTTATTAGACATATATGGCTTCTAACTGGCTTTGGCCAGAAGATGATGCCGCATGGAGTAGTTTGTGCTTTGGCTCTGCAGCATGCTCTCATGGCTCCTCACTTCATCAGTGGGCTTTGGCAAGCAGATTTCACTTTGTCTCCATTTCTGCCATCACAGCAGTGTCAAATGAATCATATACACCCTTATCTGAAGAGAGAACCTCCATCCTCATCAACCACTTCCTTTCAAGGGAGTATCGTGTAGAAGACACTGGTGCAGACACTTTTCAGTTGGAGGTGTGAGGAGAATCTCAGACTTATATCTAAACATTTGGAGCTGAATCACTTTAGATTAAACTTTTTATTAATAGATCACCTCCTGCATTTAAAGGCATTCTAAATGTTTTTTAACACTTAGTACAATGAAATATGCAATGAAATATAATGAATGTAGAATCAGTTTGTAGTAAGAGCCCATGCCTGGTACTTATTTAATGATATATTGACTCTACATTCTTATTTTTATCATTAGAAGCTCAGAAATTTTAAATCCTTCCCAGAAGTATTCTCCCGTGTTTTTTAGCAAAACTCAAAATATTTTGCACATAATTGTGCAGTCTATAATTTCTGTGTTTTCTCTCAGAGCAAGTAAATGGCAAGACTTAGCCTAGACAACTGGTTTTAATTTAAACTATTTTTTTATGTTTCAAGGAGAAATCCATGTCTCTAGCTAACTTTGTGATTTCATGTGGCCAGAAAGGAAGAAAACTGAAATGGTGTTGCTCCTACAAATCCTCAGTGTAACTACCCAAATAAGTACCATAAATTCAATACACGTTTATGCTATGTATTGAGAGTCTTCTTACCACCATTTATGGCCTTCTGGGGTAACAATAACTCTAATACTGGCCAACAGACCATTAACTGCTCAATGACTTCCATGATGACATCTCATTATAGTCCAAATTTTGATATGATTAATCAAACACCATCTTATTCCATGAATAGTCATCCCACTGACATGAGCTCTCCAAGTAAGGACTTATTTATCACAAGTAAGTCTATTAGATTTGGCATTGAATAGAACAGACAATGCAGATATGAACTTTCAAATTCCTATGGGGAAAAAAAAAAAAAATCATGTCTAAGCACAGCTCTAAAATATGCTAAGTGGGCTCCATCAAAAGAGGAGTAACCAGCAGCTTGAGGTAGGTGATTGTACCTCTCTACTTTGCCCTGGTGAGCCCCCAGTTGGATTGCTGCATCCAGGTCTGGGGTCCCCAACAAAAAAGGAATGTGGGTCTGTTAGAGTGGGCCCAGTGGAGGGACACAAAGATGATCAGCGGGCTAGAGCACCTCTCCTAAGAAGAAAGGCTGAAAGAGATGGGGATGTTAAGCCTGGAGAAAAGAATTACAACTTTCCACTGCTTACAGGGGGCTTGTAAAAAAGATAGGGAATGATTTTTTCCATGGGCAAACAATGAAAGGACAAGGGGGAATAGTTTAAAACTAAAAGAGGGCATATTTAGATTAGAGGTTGAGAGGAAATTCTTCACACAGAGGGTGGTGAAGCACTGGAACAGGTTGTGGCCAGAGAGGTTGTGGATGCCCCACCCCTGGAGAAGCTGAAGGCCAGGTTGGACAAGGCCCTGGGCAATCTAGTGGGTGGCATCCCTGCCCAAGGAGGAGGTTGGAACTAGATGGTCTTTGAGGTCCCTTCCAACCCAAGATTTCCTTTGATTCTATGATTCTAAGTATCAGCAGTTATTAATGAACTGCTGACAGCACTCAGTACAAGAAGGATTACACTTCGCAGAATTAGCCTTGGTTGGGTGAACAGGGAAATCATAAATTTGACAGAAGCTTAAGTCTTGAACTGCTAAGTCTTCTACCAATGGATGAGTGTGGTACAGGAAAAAAAAAAAAAAGCTACTTTTATGCAATGTTCACTTTCTAATAACTTCTGTTGATGTTTTATCTGTGTTCTGCAATTGAGTGGTTGCTAAGTGTAATCCCACTGATGCTATGTAACTTCAAACAAGTTTTGCATTTAAAAATATCATTTGTTCTTAATAAGACTGTTTCTGCTATATAGACAAAGTTATCTTGGCTCCACAGCTCTTTCTTAAAAAGAAAGTCTGGCTCAGAGGTGCAGGTTTAAGCGAAGGCTGTGAAAAAAAATAAAAAATACTATCCTTCATTATATTATGACATGATACTGTTTCTTTCTAACACTGCATCTGTTCCTCTTCATCCAAAGAGAATAAATTAACTCCCTTGTATGTCAGCATAACATGCCTACAGCATATATCAATAAAGCCAAGACTCCTTCTGACTTCTGGAAATTATTTTCTGATTTGAGTTCATTTAAAACTTCTGAACAAAAAGCCATAAAAGAAAGAGGGAGAGGAAGAGGGAGAGGGAGAGGGAGAGGGAAAGAGAGAGAGAGAGAAAGAGAGAGAGAGAGAGAGAGAGAAAGAAGGAAAGAAGGAAGGAAGGAAGGAAGGAAGGAAGGAAGGAAGGAAGGAAGGAAGGAAGGAAGGAAGGAAGGAAGGAAGGAAGGAAG
>CM021763.1:78043283-78074494 GCA_011075105.1 Heteronetta atricapilla | reverse complement strand
AAGGAAGGAAGGAAGGAAGGAAGGAAGGAAGGAAGGAAGGAAGGAAGATTTGGTTAGCTATTGCAATAATCCAGCATTAAAGCTGACTGATAGAAGCAACAAAACCCCTTTACAGTGGGCTGAGGTTGTACAGCTAATTGGCGACTATCTCTTCCACCATGGTCACCTCTCCATATAAAGCACTTTACTGTTACACAGAGAGCTTGAGGATGAGCTTAAGGATGAGCACATAAGAAATTATGTGCTCAGTATTGGCCTGACTCTACTTTCTTGAAGTCATTGGTAAAACTGTAACTAACTTGGAAGAAATTATCCTCTCTACTCAGATTCACCTTATTACCACAGTAAAGTGCTTCTAATAGCAATACCATTATCTAAGGAGATAACCAACATAACCCAGCAAGTGAGACAGTTCCATGACCATTTGGTCCTCATGGGACACTTCAACTTCCCTGATATATGTTGGAGGGACAACACAGCAGGGCATTAGCAATCCAGGAGGTTCCTGGAGTATGTTGATGACAAATTCCTTCTCCAAGTGGTAGAGGAGTAAACAAGGAGAGGTGATATGCTGGACCTCATTCTCACCAACAAGGAAGGGCTGGTGTGGAATGGGAATCTCAAGGGCAGCTTTGGTTACAGGGAGTATGAAATGGTGGAATTCAAGACCCTCAGGGTAGCAAGGCGGGCACACAAGTAAGCTCACTACCCTGGACTTCGTGAGAGTAGACTTTGGGCTCTTCAGCAATCTGCTTGATAGAGTGCCATGGGGTAAAGCCCTAGAAGGAACAGATGTCCAAGAAAGCTGGCTAATATTCAAGGATCACTACTACAAACTCAGGAGTAAGGCATCCCAACAAAGAGGAAGTCAGGCAAAAATGGAGGAGGCCCACAATGGATGAACAAAGAGCTCCTGGCCAAACTCAAACACAAAAAAGGAAGCCTACAGACTGTGGAAGCAAACGAAGATATCCTAGGAGGATAAAAAGAAATCGTCTGAGCAACCAGGGATCAGGTTAGGAAAGCTAAAGCCCATTTAGAACCAAGTCTGGCCAGGGACATCAAGGACAATAGAAAGGCTTCTATAAGTACATCAGTGATAAAAGGAAGACCCATGAAAATGTGGGCCCTTTACAGACAGGAACAGAAAAACTGGTTTCCCAGGATATAGAAAAAGATGACATACTCAACAATACTTGTGCTTCAGGCTTCACCAGTGGGTGCTCTAGCCATAGTTCCCAAGTCACAGAAAGCAAATGCAGGGACTGGGAGAATGAAGAAACTCCCAAGGTTGGAGAAGATCAGGTTCAAGACCATCTAAGAAAACTGAATGTGCACAAGTCCTCAGGACGTGCATCCAAGGGTCCTGAAGGAATGGGTGGATGAAGTTGCTAACACATTGTCCATCATATATAAGAAGTTGTAGCAGTCTGGTGACATTCCCACTGACTGGAAAAGGGGAACATTACCCCCATATTTAAAAAAGGAAAAAAGGAAAACCTGGGGAAGTACAGTCTGGTCATTACCACCTCTGTCCCTATAGAGATCATGGAGCAGATCCTCCTGGAAACTATGCAAAGCCACATGGAAAATAATAAGGTGATTGGTGACAGCCAAGATGGCTTCACTAAGGGCAGATCATGTCTGACAAATCTGGCGGCCTTCTACCACAGGGTTATAGTGTTGGTTGATATGGGCAGAGCAACTGATGTCATCTACCTGGACTTGTGCAAAGCATTTGACACTGTCCCACACAATATCATTGTCTCTAAATTGGAGAGACATGGATATGACAGATGGACCACTCAGTGGATAAGGAATTGGCTGGATGGTTGCACTCAAAGAATTGCAATTGATGTCCAGGTGGAGACCAGTGATGAGTGGTGTTCCTCAAGTGCTGGTATTGGGACTGGGATTAATTAACACATTTATCAGTGACACGGGCAGTAGGCCTGAATGCACCCACAACAGGTTTACCAATGACACCAAGCTGTGTGGTGTGGTTGCCATGCTGGAGGGAAGGGATGCCATCCAGAGGGACCTGAGCAGGCCTGAGAGATTGGCCTGTGCAAACCTCATGGAGTTTAAAAAGGCCACGTGAAAGGTCCTGCACCTGGGTCGGGGCAATCTCAAGCACAAACGCAGGCTGGGCAGAGAATGGATTGAGAGCAGTTCTGAAGAGCAGGACCTGGGGGTACTGGGTGACAAGAAGCTCAATATGAGTCAGAAGTTTGCGTTTGCAGCTCAGAAAGCCAACTGTACCCTGGGCTGCACCAACAGCAGCTGATTCTCCCCCTCTATTCTGCTCCTGTAAGACCTCACCTGGAGTGCTGTGTTAAACTCTGGGGCCCTCAGCACAAGAAAGACATGGACCTGTTAGAGGGGGTCCAGATGAGGGATATGAGGATGATTAGAGGGCTTGAGCACCTCTCCTATGTTGAGGGAGTTAGGGTTGTCCAGTTCAAAGAAAAGAAGTCTCCAGAAGGACCTTATAGCAGTCTGCCAGTACCTAAAGGGGACCTACAAGAATGCTGGAGGGAGCTGAAGAGGAGCCCCATCCCTGGACGTGCCCAAGGCCAGGCTGGATGGCGCTTTGGGCAACCTGGTCTAGTGGGAGTTGTCCCTGCCCATGGCAGGAGGGTTGGAACTAAGTGATCTTTAAGGTCCCTTCCAACCCAAACCATTCTGTGATTCCACGAACTACACATGCAGCCATCACTTATCACACTTCTGTCTCACACCCACTTCAGAGCAAAAAGAGGTGTACAATATGTACCAGTGTAAGATGGATTGTTCTTTTCTTAGTTTGGAGGAAAAGATTCTGGAATATTTTTATAAATATGTACTCTGAGAATATTTAGATAAAGGCTAGGTCAAACAAACTGCATTTTGTTAGGACCACTGTTAAACTTGCAGGTATCTTTGCCTCCTGAAGAATTTCATTCTGAGCCTGTGTCCTTCTTTGTGAACAGGCTGTTGCCCTACAATGTGCTTTGCCATTGTGTTGGAGAACTTTGTTGGATCAAGTGTTCAACTGCAGTCTTCAAGTCAGAGCAGTTTTTAAAATCTTGTCCCAGGCTCTGAAGCACCTTTAAGGCAAAGGCTAAAACTGCATTTGCTTTAAACAGTTTTCCACAGGAAGCTACAGCACAAGGAAAAAGGTAAAATGAACATACCTATTGCTACTTTGTTTGATAGATCAAACCCCCTGGTATTCTTAAATTTCAGCCTTTTCAGAAATGCTAAGAGATTCACACCCAAGACTATTTTTATTTTTTTTAATTTTTTTTTAAATCTCAGTGAGAATATTTGACTTTGAGAAATTGCTGGCTCAAATGCATCTAGGATGAGCTTTTCCATAGTATCATACTTCTTTGTACTTAAGAGGGAAAGGAAGATTGTTTTTTGAAAAACGCATTGGTTCTTCATCCCATGTCAAAATTGGATTTTGTAATATTGGAAAGACCTAAACTGAATTTAGAAGCCTTGATTCAAGAGTTGATTCAGAATTCAACTCCTTCAAGGATTTACAGAGAACGAATTTTATGAATTCTATGTGTTCCTGTCTGCTGTTCACTGACAGACAGTATTAAGCACTAACAAAATTCCAGATACAGACAATATTAAGCACTAACAAAATTCCATTGGTTAATTTTCAGTTTCAAAGTTTGTATGTTTTTACAGTCTTTGCAAGACTTGTATTGCATTTTTTGAGAAACCTTTAAAGTAAACATAGTCTGGGACAGATCCTCAGCTACTAAATATAAGAGAAAAAAGCTTACTGATATCAGTGACTAAAGTCTCTAAAAGACATCATAATCAGAAAACTTTGCATGATCTAATTTATTTCTGCTCTAATACAGAATACAAATGAACACTGAGCACCTTAATTTTGCATTTGTAAATATACAAAGGCAGGCTTGTTCAGAACCATAGCTGACTGTATTGTTCCAATGACTACAAGAACACTAATCCAAATCAGTCAAGCAGCAGCTCAAAAAGCCTATAATTAGTAACTACAAGTATTTTTTAGGAAGGAACAGTGAAACTAGTATGGAATAAAAATCTCTCAAGACAGTGTGACATATTCAGACTGTGTCAGTGAATGGAAAATATACTTTGGTCCTGGTTGCAAAGTATTTCTGTACCAGAGTGAAGTTCCCATGCATATAACCAGCACAAAGCCAAAAAAAATAGGCTACAGAACAGGAAAGGATATTGCTACACTTATATTTTAAGTATACATATTTAACTTGTCACAGTAATGTCTAAGCATAAAGATATCTGGTATTTGGAATATATCTATAGGCCCGCTGAAATGATATGGTTAAATTCACTTCAGAAGGGAGACTATAAGAAATGAGCGTAATATCACAACTGTAACATGAACAATTGTAACATCTAAGATGCTCAAATCACAGAGAAATTTATCATACTTTTCTTTTTGCCATCTAACCCTTTGCAGAATTAATATGGATCATAGAATCTAACCATGGACTGTGAGTAGGGTTCACACCATGATCCATGGTTTGTAGTTACCATGTGGCAGGATCATAATCCCTCTGCTGCATTAGAGCTGTTTAATTTGCAGCTTTGGCAAAGACTATGATCAAACTATTGAACTGTAAGTAATTTCATGAAAGATGCCTATTCCTCAAAGGAAATTTCTTAATTGTTTCTTTTTGATGCTGAAATGCCCCTTTTCCAAAGAAATATTATTAAACTTGGATTGAAATTAAATATATGTCTAATTTTATGTTCTGGACATCTAAAAACCTCAATTACATAACCTTAGGTACTATAATACAGTTACTGGCACTTGTATTTTATCCATCTTTATATATATATAAGATATATATAGCTTCTCAAACATTTAATGTGTTTCTTTGAAAATCCTTTTATAACATTGAAAAAAATAAGATGTTTCTACAGCAACTTTTGTGAGATCTACTGTCACTAACTATAGCAGCTTTAAACTTGACTGTCTCTTTGTATAGTCCACATTCACTTTTAATTAAGGCCTGTTATACCACAAACTATAGGTTCACTTCATTCAGCAATTCTCTTCAGACTCAAAACAGTCAAACTGCATTGTACACATAATTTCTTATTTATTTGCCCTTCCACATTAGAATCCCAAGTCATTTTGAATTTTATCATGTAGAATAGATATGGACCTATCTTACCTTTCATGTGTTCCACATAGCAATACACATCATAAGTTTCATTAGGAAAACGACGCCCATATGTTCGGACTCCTTTTTTTCCCATTTTATCTCCAAAACAGCCAATTCTTGGATGTCTAATTGGATACCTGAAATGCAGCATGTTCATATTTATTATTATGGCAAGTCAGCACATTAAGTCTGTACAGGGTAAGCATATTAATTTGGAGAAGCACTCTCAAGGGGCCTTTTAAATATCTCACCTAACAGTCTGGTCAGACAACCAGCCAGCATCACATTGTTCAAATCCATCTTCATAGGCTGCTTTCAGTTGCTCTGGGCTTGCTATGACAGCACCATTGTCCAAACAAGTCTGCTGAGCTTGTGTAAAATTCAGAGTGTACCTGCTGGTTGCTGCACGATAGTGAAATACAACACCTGAAAAGATAACAAGCTCAGATTACTGACACATCTTACATCACTTCTGCAATCATCATTATATTGTAATTTTACCTGCATATTGTTACAATGCTGAAAACATCATATAAATGGTGTCTCCCCCTCTAGTGGCTGCAACCAGTAATTATATGACACCCTATGCTAAAATAGTTGGAACTATACTCAGAGTACACAGAAAAAGTAACAAAACCATGAAAGTATTTTCACTGGTGTGTTATACAATATCATGACTGAAAGGAAGACTGCACATTAAGTACATCCATGGCACCACACAGCAACCATGACTGGTCAGCCAACTGCACTGTAGGCATGGCACATATGCTATGGGTGCTACCTGACACGTTGGCTTATTGGCCCATTTACTTGCAAGTCAAGTTGTTGTACTAGGCAAGACTAAGCACATCGATTCATCAGAAAAGGCCAGGATAAAAAACAGACTTTCCTAAGCAGCCAGCTGCAGTAGCTGCATGCAGAAATGCCAAGAAGGAACAAGGCATCCCTTGAGGTCTGGTAGTTGCAGTGAGGCACATGGCCAATGGTGACACCAAACAATTTGTGCTTCTGATACAGTTTTGATCATTGGTTATGACCCCAATGTCTGTTCCTATGCTTTCAAAGCTTACTACAAATGTAACGTTTAAAAACATATGTCTGTTGGTCAATTCTTCACAACTAGGTTTTCCTGCATGCAGTACCAGTGAAACAGACAAAACAAAGCTTGCTTTTATTTGGGGCCCTTCTGGTTCTGGAAAGAATCTAGACAATTTCCAAAGATGCTTGAACATGTCAGATGTTTGGAGAGGCGGAGGTAGAGTTAAGATGATTTTGGTTAAGATGGGTTCTGTTGAAGAGACACATACTGTTTTCTATATACATATAATTCCCACTGAATTCAGTAACAGCTGTGCATACACACCTAAAACAATCTATAAAGGGTGCCAACTGTGAGGTGGCACAAAACACATAGTCCGTCTCAAAATATCACTTTCCTCTCTATCGCTAGTATCTCTTACAGTTTAGCATCAAAAGGATGCCTCCTGATGATGGCTGAAAAATAACTTTTAACCTCATTTATTTCACTCTTAAAATATTCAGAAGCATTATAACATCATAAACCACTACACAGAATGTCTACAAAACAGGAAAATAATTATTTCATTTTTTCCAATGATTTTATTGAAGTAGCTCATGATGAGGAAATAACATACTGTAATATGGTCCAGAAAAACAGTGGCATTGTGGCAATAATGACTTTAATGACAAGTCTTTGTTATTAGAGCATTGTTGAAAGATGGAAGAAAGATGGAAGAAGTCTGCTGATTTACTACTAAGTAGTAATATGTGTAACTTAGTAAAGTGGTAATTCAAGAGGTTCCAGTGTATTTAGATTTTTTTTTTTTTTTCTCTTATACAGACCAGGTCAGTAAAACTGTGCCATTATCAGAGGTCTGAATATGGCCAATATGTAGAAAATACACATTTTTCTTCATATCATGTTTCACTAAGAAAGTTTCTCAAAGAAAAACAGAACACATTTCACAGGTAGGTAAGGCAAACCTCAATCGTCAGACACCAATTTTCATCAAAGTTACTGGCAGAGAAACAGGAAACAGAAGAGGAAACATTGTGAATCCCCCTGTTTCATTATGCAGTATGGACCCACGCACCAGCTGCAGCCATTAGCTGGAACCTCACAGGCCACTACAGTCCCTATAAAATGCCTTTTCAGAGCTGCTGACAGAATCCATAATGCATAGTGCTTCTTCCAAGCAACGATGTAATTTCAGCTATAAATGAACCCAAGTGTCAAACTGGCAAAGGCAGCAAGTGAAGAACACATTTTGAAAAATTAGGGCTATGCTTATATTCATAAATTAAATATTCCAGGTGCCCGCAATTCCATCATCAAGACAGTTAAGTGGTTAGACTAGCTCAGTGAGTTACTTGGCCCAGGCCCTGTAACACCCTTCCAAACAATTTCTGGGCAGACATTAGGAGTTAGCAAAGCCCAGGAACAACTTCCAGTGGGCACCTTCATCCCCTCCTGGGAGCCAAAAGAACATAATGGTATGGATGGGGCCACACCACTACAGATGGCCTCAATGCTACACCACAGTCTTGAGCCAGCACATTTTCTTACTAATGTAAACACTGCAGTGGGAGACACTGAAAGGAAATGTCAGAGGGAGAGCTTTTCCAGCTCCTATACCTCTGTACTTTCTCTGTTGTAGGGCATCCTCCTTTGCCTGGTGAAGGCAAATTTATGGACCATTTGTGTTGCCTGAAGTTGTGCAAAATTTTATTTATATATGCATTTCTGTACATATATACATGTGTATGTATAGCAGTATTTTGGCTTTGTGTACCCCAAGCCATACAGTCCCTTATCCCCTGTCCATCACAGAGCACTACATTACAACATGAAAAGTTAGAAAACAACTACTAATTACTTTTGGAATAATTAAAAGCTTAAAATAATAAAAATATTACTTGGAGATTTTTTTAAGCTGTGGTAAGCATTATTTATTTAAATTTATTAGGTACTTAGTAACATGGTCAACACTGTTGACCTGCTTGGTGCCTGGGGTCTAGACATAAGAAACTGGCAAATTTTATATAGCTCACAGTGGAAGTGGATAAAACATTTACCCTGAATCGTAAGTATGAACCTGCAATATTATGCACGAGCTGGCCATCTTGGCCTGATTTAAGGTTATTGTACCAATAATATACAATATTTGACACTGAGTATTACTCAGAGTCAAACCAGGAATGCACAAGTATGTGAAGCACTTTGCTCATTTGGCTTGTCATTTTAATAATAACTAAAACATATTTTGTACAAATTTAGATTCATTGTCTGTAATATTTTTCTCCCACAAGTTTGCTTAACTGATGTAGCATGACTTCACCCAGGCACTGCTGCTTTTCAGTACAACCACAGGTTTATTAACTTAGCACAAGACAGCAATATATTTCTCTGAAATCACTTTTTTTAAAGTTTCAGACAGCCTAAATATATGAGTGCATTCTCAGCAACCAGTTACCTTGCCTCTTGTTTCCTACATGCTGGAAGCAACTACTACTGCCCTTCTTGGCTGGCATATGTGTGGGCTCTCTGCAATACCTGAATAAGTCAGGACTAAAGAGTTAATGTGACTGCCAATTTAAAGGAGCTTTGCAGTGCTGAGAAAACGCCTTTGGTCATTTGTAAATCCTGGAAAGGAACTTGGGGAATGCTTTCTTCTCCTCACCCTGATCCAAAAGGTAAACTTCACCTATTCTCAGAGTTTAAGTCTCGTCCATTTCCACTGAAGAGCTAAAGGACATAAAAGAGCCTCCAAGATGAATGGGAAGGAGGACTTGTATGTATAAGCCTGTGCAACAGCTGCAATAATTAGAAGACCCCCTGGGGCTAAGAAGATTAAAGTGCAGGACTTTCATTGTTTCAGTTAGACAGAGAGAGGGAAAAAATCCATTGTCCAAGTTTTTGCACTTTAAAACATTTGTAAAGGATTTTTTTTTTCCCTTTGTCTGTTTGTTCTCTGAAAGAAAAGGCAAGAAAGGAGTTACCCTAGGAACAAATAAAGCAACTGGAAAACAGACTACAACAGTATAATGTTGTCCCTGAACATCTGGCAAACAAAGTCAGTCTAATTACAGGAAGAAGTAGCAGTGTCTGCAAGAAAGGGCACTCATAGGAAAGTAATTTGTAGCATCCAAAATTCACTTCTTCTGTCTGAGCAAAAGCGAATCTCTTTTACTCATTCACCTCTGCCTTACACCAGGGAATGAAAGTGTGAATTATTTGGCTTTTAACAAACTAGGACTTCCCTAGGTAAGAGACTTGTTCTATAGTTTCACACCGTTGGGTGGCAGCTTTGCTTTATTACTTACCAGGTTATCATGTCCTCAGAGATGGTTCTTGCCTTATTGTAGCTAATAAATGACAGTTCACTTTCACTAGTGAGCTCACACTACTGCAACATGCACATGTGGAGTCACATAAAGCCTAAATTTCAGAGTTAGTCTCATATAGCAAAGAGTATCTAAAGATAAAAGATTATGATGGTAGTGGTCAGACTTTTCATTTTTAGGTCCAAGCCTTAGTCACAGTGGTGCAGATCCTTCAAATATCCTTCACTGCCAAAGCTACCTGAGCTTTGCACAAATTTAGTGATCCTTCTTGATTTAATGCAGAAAAAAAAACTTACATGACAAATACATGCCAAAACAGAGGCAACAGGAGTGAGCACTTTATGAGAAGAAGGAACAGCACAGCATTTTCAGCTTCCTGCAAGAATAATTCAGCTGTGTTCCTCATTCGAGGTTTTGCACCCATTTTCTGACCTGTCTTATGCTCTGGCAACCTGAGAAGAACAGGGTTGCATTGCATCAGCAGATCAGTTGCCAAATGCCTCCAGGATCCTCTGAGTGTGCAGACAAAACGTATGCACCAACTGCTCTGCTCCATCCTCCTGCTCTCCAGAAGCAGAGATTTATTGCACTAACTCGCACATCGCTCATGTGCAAAATCTTTGCCTCCATTCTCATGGACTAATCCAAAAGCTCACAGGTGTACGCAGGCTCCCCCAAACAAACTTTTCCAGAAAAGGAAAGTACCTGATGCTGAGTATTACCTGTGTTTTTCTTGGGGATGAGTTGCCAAAGTGGAGGACTTGGTTACTTCATCTGCACCACCTCTAAACAGATCACCTGCCTTATTATCTCTGCACTTGGCCGAATGAGTGTTCACTGAAGCCAAGGCTCTCATATTGAAATTAAAATTATTTAAAATTTAAAAACAAAAAATACACAGCCCCTCTCAGAGCTGCCCTCATGTTGGGTGATGACTGACAGGATAAAAATCAGTGCAGCCATTCATGTCAGCCTCTGCAGAACCCTCTGCAGGTTCTCCAGCCCAAAAAAGCCACATCCATCAGCCACAACTTCCACAGTCCCGGCAGCTGGGCTAGGGAAACTGGACAACGGCATCCTCCTCCTTGCCCCTGAGATGCCCTATGCTCAGACTCAGCTCTTTCTGACCCTGAAGTCAGTTCCGCTCTCCCTCCCTTTGATGGCCATTATGCATTGTACTCTTTCCTCATAGCTAAGGGAGCTGGAGGTTTCTTAGCATCACTCACTTGGGAGAGTAAAGGACAAGATTAAAAATAAAGCAGACATTTAATTTACTTATCAAGGAAGCATGGAGTTTCATCATCAACAGGTGATGAAGTTTAAAGACAGATAAATCTAAAAGTTTTTTTTTTAAAAAAAATCTTCAAACACCAGACTTCCGCGATAATAAAGGGGAGTTCTGGCTTTAGAGAGAATAAATCAATTAGGTTGTCAACACACAATCTTTCAGGGCTCAGAGCACAATTGAGTGGCACTGTTCCCACATTGGAAACAACTCCCATTTATTATCATTATAATGCCTGCAAGAAAGAAGAGTTTGCATAAAAATGAAAATGTGAATTACCATCTACTCTGCCTCCCTAATTGCTGCTTCTTCCCATTAACGAGGCCAGTATTTTAAGCCCAGGAGTTTCCTTACTGTTTTTTTTATTTTTTTATTATTATGTTTTTCAAACCTGATTTGTAAAAGGATTCTCAGACATGCAGTGGATTCAAATAGAAACTAACAAAAGAAGGCCAACGAAAACAGGGGACTCCTAAAACGTCAGTAAGGGTAACACTATTGCTAAAACATACTCACTGACAAGATAAGTATTTAATCACAAGATTAAAAAAGGGCAAGAAAACTGAAGGATCATATTTGCCACTTTAAACCTGCAGACATCTCCAAGGTAGATAATCAAAAAACACTTTTTCATTTTGTTTACAGTTGGTCATCTATATAGCTTTTTAATATCCCATTTCATAGCACCACTCAAAATGCCAATTTAATTAAATATTCATTTATGTTTAAGAATGAAGGGTACTGTTACTCTGCATTTCTAGGCCAGCTTTTTATGAGGTATTATGAAACTATTTTATACAAGTGGACTTTATTATCCCTGGAGAGAGGGAATGAACATGGAAATAGAGAGGCAGAATAACACTTTTATTAAATCTTTTGCAGGATTCAACTCACCAAAGTTTGCTTGCCTAAAGGTTAGGAGTCTCATTCACACTATCCATCTAAGTCTCTCTGGTCAGGGAAGAGGGATATGGGCTCCCATAGAGCTCATCTCACCCACAACCCTCATCAGAGAGGAGTTGAAAGCAGCACGAGCCAACATGCTTAGCTTAGGCCAGGCACCTGACTTTAAATTGCTGAAGGTAAAATTTATCCTACGCATTTTCCTGTTTCCTGATTTCACACCTAGCATCCAACTCAAAGCCGTGAAACTGTGATTGGTAAACTATTAGTGGGCAAGCAAATACTCTGGGATGATTGTCAGAGAGCCTGAAGAACACTGCCTACTGGTAGTTAACCTCTACCTGGTCTCTATTGACATTTCTCTACTGGGATACTGGTGAAATCCCCCAGTGCTAAGAAGCAGCTAGAAGTGGGAAGGGAGAGGAAGCTCAGTGTCAGCTAACAAGAAGGGAAAACCATCTCTCCTCATTATCTGAAGGCTTCTAGTGCTTGGTATTTTCAGGTAACAGTGGCAAGGAAACATTGAGGAATGAAGGAAAAAATAATTTTGAGCATCCAAAAATTATAACAATAGAGTAGAATAGATCAGCTGGAAAGGGGCCTACAAAGACCAATCACAACTGCCAAGGGTTCCTAACATGATACAGTTTGTAATGTGGGTTTAATAATATCAGTAACAAGAAGGGTCCTGAAGATAAGCTCAAAACACATTAGAAAAATAAATTTGCAAGAACTGACAAAGAAAGAACTGTTTCTGAGAAAAAAGGGGGAAATTTCAAACAGAAAAGTATAAAGGCAGCAGAGAAGACAACACCTTAAAGGAAAAACAAACATGAACAACGTGTTCTGCATATTCCACTTTTTGTAAGAGCTCCAAGTGCATAATACTGCAGGATTGTTAGATCTATTTTGAGCGCAAAATCTTCCTGTCTGAGAAGTTGATGTAATTATAACAGCAAGCAGGGTGTAAGGAAAATATTTCCCACAATTAGTGACAGGAAAAGAGGTATCCAGTGTGACAAAATTGCCCTTCTGCGCAAGACTGTGGACCTGCCGGCACTGGCTCCTTCTCCAGCCTCAAGGACAGCTCCGTGGTTGCCATTAACCAGCAGGGTAGGCATCTGGCGGCCCCAAGGCTTCCTTTGTTGACTAAAATTAAGTGTTTCCCTCCCTTCTCTTATGCTTTCACCAGCTGTGAAATGAAAATAGTAACATGCAGGGTACGGTTCATTCTAACCACATGGATTTTTGGGATGAAATACACAAAGTGCCTGACAAGTCATGCAAATGGGCAGTCTCACTTGATTTTGGGATTAATGAAGGCATATATCACAGCAAGTAACTTTGTTACTTGCGATGCCAAAGGAACCAGATTAAGTGACCCAACATGTCTTTCTGGTCCTGTGTTGATGACTTTCCCATAATTTATTAACTTGATTACTTGTACAGAACGGCATTGTCACTTAAAGAATAGAAATAGCAGAATGTTGCTTTCTGAAGCATCAGTAACGCTCCTTTCACCTCTAAATTGTCGCCACACAGTCAGTTTGGCAAAAGCATCCAATTGAGTAATTCTGCTTTACTTTGGGGTTCAGCTATATGATGAAGTAGTTTACTATAATATTAGCTGAACCACAGTAACCACTTTGTCCACATACTTTTAATTCACTGAAAAGATAAAGCAAAACATGTCCCTCAGACCTCTGAGAAAGAGTGCTACTCAAATGTACTTTGTCTTCCACTCCATGAGCCTGGAATGTACAAGTTACCAAAACTGGTGATAATCTTACCCAGGCTTTATGGGGCTCTGTGCAAGCACCAGCTCCAGTTCTGGTTGGGAGAGTGGACCAAAACAGAGTGCTGAACCACCCTAGACAATACCTCAAAAGTTACTGCTATTAACATGGAAAGAGGATTCTCACATACTGTGCTAACAACAGGCGATGAAGTATGCAGACAGAGAACACACCTCTCTCCTTTGGCAATTATTATTTTGGGGTGCAGGCTCAAAAAGTTGATGTAATCAAATTAAATTACATTTGTGACAATTTTTTTTGCTTTTGTTATCTTTTTTTTTTTTAAGATAAAAGTTGAATTCACAAGCGTGCAGAAACCCTTATTGAAATGAGGGCACAAAATTTGAGAGGCAACACTCATATGAAATCTTTAAAAGTCTGATAAATGCCATTTGTAGTTAATATAGAAAATGGAAAATCAAGTGCAAAAATGATAACTTAACAATGCTGTTTTCTATGTGGGTCAAGATCTGTCTTCTTCTCCCCAGATGTTGACATTAAAATAATCACAGAAAAGAATAGTTTCAGAGAGAAAATGGTGTGTGAAACTTTCCTTAAACTCCAAAAAGACCTGAATTGTGCATCGCATCACAGTGTTCTGCAGGAACACTAACACAAGGTAAAGTATTGCCATAAATCATCTGATATTTTATTGTAGTGAACATCTGCTGCTCCTGGATATAGCTGTGTAGTCAAGGGAGCACTTGAAAAGGAAGAAGGAATGCCAGGTACATTCATTAGTGAAAAATAATGTTCAAACCAGGATTTCTTTTGCTTTTGCCATTAGTACTAAACAGCTTACAAAGTTATAAAGACATTAATAGTTACACTGATTTATTGTATTTCCAAATTAAGACCACACTTTCAAAACCTTTTGTTGAATAGACGCCAAAAGACTGCTGAAGTTAGGTTTGACATACTGGACAAACAACGCAGTATTAAGCTTACCAAAAATCTTAGCTAAAGCCATGTCTTTCAAAAGCAGATACAAACATTTGTTTGGAGGTTCAATCACTTGAGTAAATACCCAACTTTCAGAAAACACCTGAGTGCAAAGAAGCACAAGGCAGAGTCCAAAACAATGCTTATGCAAGCTGGTACATCTACACAGCACAGTGTTCTCCTAAGTGGAGTAATTTGGGCCCAGACTTTGCATTGACATGGCATAGTGCCTGGGCTAACATGTCCTGCCTTTCAGCAGTTTATTACTTCAGGCTTAGTGCCAAACTGACGGGGCTATACAGCATCAGGCTCTGGAACAGTCTACGCTGCACTTATCATGCTTTAAAAACAGGATCTTAGGAGAACACCTATAGATCCAATGCTCCTTTTGCCATTTACACTTTATTTAAAGCTCTGTCTCTTCTCTTCTATTTCTTTATAAGAACAAGTCTCTTCCTCAAAGTTTTGGAGGCTATTTCCTTCTAGTGCTTGCAAGCCAACTAAGCCAACTATTAGCCCTGGATCTTCCACATGGAAGAATACTAGCTGCCTTCTCCCTTTGTGTTTTCATGCATCTGCTGGCAGATGATTCTTCAACATATCCAATAATAATTATGGGAACAAAAGAAACTCTTCCTTTGTGCTTGATGTTCCTATCACAAAAAGAGTGGTTCTCAGTTTAGACATGGCAAGTGGCAAGAGAAGCCAGCCACAGCTCCATTAGGGCAAGGCAGTTGCTTCTTTTCATCCTACAGAAACTATTATAAAGAAACTAACTATGCCCAGCAAGTCTGTCTTCTTGTAAAGACTTATGTTTTCAGACAGATGTATTATATTATGTCCCATGGTTCAAAAAGACTGGTGTAGGAAAACTTTAGAAGTATCTGCTAAAAACAAATTGTAAAAGCAGGAGTTCATCTTGCAAAGGATATAAAACCAATCAAAGAATCAAACTACTATGGGAACAAGTGAAGGGCATTTGTTCCAAGAATCAAAAGTAGCCTCCCAGAAGGTGTAACTGAGAAATGGGAAAGCCATAGGCTGGAAAAGATTCTTAAAAATAAACAAAAAGAGAATGGAGCAAGTCAACACTTAAGGGAGGACAATTTGCTAAAGATGGTCCTTTCAATGCCTTCAAGTTACATGGTAATAATTAGTTTTTGCCATGCTGACTGTAATAATCACTGCTGACTACAAATGAAAAACATAAATCCTTACCATCAACAGCCAATGATACAATGCCTTGTGTGTCCTCAACTCCGTACATCACATCACAGCGATACACCCCTGCATCACTCGCACGCAGCTTAGAGAAAGTCAGTGAAGCATCACCAGTCTCCTCTGAATGGGTTGGAACAGACACCCTGTCTTTGTAGTTTTGGCCTATTTTGATGTTCCCATTCTGAGCCACCAGGACTGTGGTTTCTTTTGCATCTTTTCCACTTTTATCCAGTTCAACCTTTGACCATTTAATTCGTAGATATTCGGCTGCATAGCTGGAGGCTATAGTGGGTGTGGTTGAAAAGAAGCATGGCAGGACTGAAGTTCCAGACAGGGACCCTTTCACCAGGGCTTTTTTTTCTGCTTTAACTAGAAGAGGGAGGAGAAGAGAAAGGAGATATTGCATTAGTGACCAGCAAAATCAGAAACATACATTTCATTGGTATTTAATGATTAACAGACTTTCAAGACCAGAATTCCATGAACCTTAGTTGATTCATAACAGGTCTGATCATTGTAAGGTAAAAAAGAGTTTGTACCAACATCCCCAGCCCTTGGTTGAGCCCCTTCCTGTCTGAACAAATTAATTCACTGCTCTTTGATTTATTTTCTCCATTTGTTATAGTAGTAAAGTTATTGACTTCCTTTGGAAATGATTTTAAAGTTTATAGATGGCAGCTGAAGTGTAAGAGTTATGTTTTCATTCTTCAGTGGAGTAAAACCACTCTCAGCGACAGCTGGCCAGTTATCACGTATTTATTTCTAGGAAAAAAAAAAAACAAAAAAAAAAAAAAAGAAACACAAACAGGCATTTATGGGAGCTACTGACTTTTACTCCTTGTCTTACCTCAAAACAGCATGTTCATGTGCTCACATCCTAGATGGATGCAAAGTCATAAGCTGTTTTACATTACACCCCTTACACCATTAGTCTTTCAAGGGTTAACTCTTTATTGCATACATGCTGAAACAAAAGCCTTTCTAGTTACATCCTCTCATCTAGTCATTCTTTCAAAATTATTTCCTTATAGCCTAGGGGCCATTAACACATTGCAGAAATGAAGTATTTTAGAATGTTAAAGTGAAAAAGGAAGCAAAGTGTGCAGAAAGTCCCTACTTGGCTCAAACTTGACTTGATAGGACCTTTATCATGTTTATGACATCTCCAGCTGCAAACACTTTCTAGTGAAATGCTTCCATCTGACAATATCCTGAGGGGAAAGTTGACTACTGTTCACCCAACTTGCACAGAGCAACTGTCTAAAGACAGGATTTCGGTTAGATTTATTTTCTGTGTCATGTTATTTCACCGTATTTAAAGGCTTAATGAAGATTAAAAGCTGACATGTAATAGAACCTATACCTCCTTTTTCACTGACCTGCACTTACACATTTCTTCAAAGGCTGAAAATGATGATCAGCAATTTTAAGTCAGCTAAGAATCATGACATTTAGAAAGAAAATATCTTCAAATGCCAGCTACTAGCACAGTGAAATAAGAGACACCAGCACATGAACATTACCTAGCTATTTATCTATCATCTACGCACAAAAGGAGAATATTTTGAAACACAAAAGAAAAAAAAAAAAAACTGCCTATTGATTATTTTAACAGCAACAGATGACATTATGTAGCATAAATAATTTAATAGTATCATGTAAAATGGTTCAATACAACTATCACTAGCTTATTGGCCATGCATTTTGATAATAAAGAACTAATGTGAAAAAGAAAAATACTGGACTAACCAAAAAAACATTAACCAGCAAACAGACTGCTGATGCTACAACTCACATTTAACAGTCAAGCATCAAGCATTAATTACTTCACACAGCCTGGGCCAGATTTAGCAAGAATCTGTATGTAAAACAAGGGATGACAAAACAAAACCAATATAAAATTGAAGACTAGAGAAATTGCAAATTGAAATTGAAGACAAGCCTGTAGAAGTTACAGAAGACTAAACACCTGTTCAAAAGTTTTGATTACTAACACGTTGATTTGGAAAAATAAATAAAAACATCACCAAACCTTTGAAGAAAGAATCTGGGGGAAGTCAGATACTGCTTACAAGGAATAAAAAGTTGACTTCCCTAATATTAATTGATTGCTAAAAACTAGAAAAGGCTGGTTTTATTCTGAAGATTTATAGTAGGAAAACATCACTGGCTCTTATATCAACTTTAATTTCTTGAAACATCATTGAATTACTGTGGGTAGAGCCAGAAATATAGAATGAAGACTTAGTCCTATCATTTGTGGTGGAAAAATTGCCAAATTGCACAGGTGGGAGATTAAAATCAGTCTCAAAATATTTAGCATTTATTATGATCTCTTGTCATCTATAAACATTACAGGAACTTCTTAAATGAAAAATGACCTCGTTATAATTATCCTGATTGACAGAATTTTAATAAACTTTCAAGAGAGTTGTTTCTGGTTATGTGTGATCTGGAATATCAGTACTGAACCCTGAAGAAATTTATTCTCTTTAAAAATTGTGTCTTCACAGAAGTAGACTGAAACCCTTGGCAGCAAACACGTATCATCATGATATGCAAACTAGATTTACCCTACACAGGACCACAATCTAGAAAAGGGGAAGACCATGTAGGTACAAACACATCTAAATGTAGTAAGCATTATAAAATGCTTTTTAAAAGCACTTTCTGTTTTGACTAGCAGTTAAGAAGGGAGAATGAGCAAAAAGAAGACAGAAGGTGAGAAAATATCTTTTTCACTACTGAAACATATATATATATATATATATATATATATATATATATATATGTTGGACATTGGAGACTAGGAGATGTTACTGCACGGTAACAAAAAACTTGGTTTCTTGCACTAGTCCACACAGAATTTACTGGCTAATGGAGAAAGCATCTATATATTTTATTAATCCATATAGCCCTTTTGTTTCTTTAGTATTTTCCCTGTGCTTGTACTCAATGTTGGGTCTCTTTTTCAACTACTATACATGTTATATGACAGACTACTCCTTAGAAGGAATTTGATCACAACTTGAGAAAAGTAGGTATTGCCCACTCACCAATCACAAGCTTTCCAAGTGTTCCATCCCATAACACTGTTTCATGACATATCTTCAAGTACCCATGTAGGACCTAAAATACTGGTAATATCATGCATTCTTCAGCAAGATATGGTTCTGAAATGTCTAAACTGGCTGGCAATTAATGTGAGCATTCTGTTGCTAACTAAAATGTATCACTCATGGGCATACTTAATTCTTTAGGGAAAATGCACAGACAATAAATAAATAAAATACACAGCTAAATCCAAATCACCTGGCCACAGACATGTCTTGGCAGAACTCACAGCAAAGTAAATGGGAGCTTTGTACAAGATGATGGGACTGCAGTGTCAGGCTCAGAGCACTTTGTACAGTCAGCTCACCAGCACATCCTGTGGGCCTTAACATTTGGGTTTTTGTGTCTTCCCCAGTTTAAATATTAAATAGCTCCAACATCAGAATAAGTAGCATGAGCAGAATGAGGACCTTTCCTATGTGATAGCTTGACAAAAACAGTCCTGGCAGGTCTAAATTACTGGGTAGGATTTTCACAGACTTAATATTGTGCTATCTTCCCCAGACCTAAAGCTAAGATATAGTAATCTGTTTATCACGGAGATGATGGCACATAGAATTCTTTTTCTTTAAAAGAAAATAAAAATAATAAAATAAAATTAAAATTACAGCTTGACTTTTCACACACTTTTTCCCCCCTAGTAAAAATGCCTTAGGTCCTCCTAGTCTACCATTTTGGCTGTAAAGATAACGTATCTTGCCAATGACATATGGATTGATATCTTTCTTTTGAAGTTGGACACAAACTATAGAAAAAAAATCTAACTTGAAGGCAAAGTATCTCCATAGAATTATTTGTACATTTTATTTATTTATTTATGGTAGAGGTTACAAAACTCTTAAAGTAGAAATTTAAATGATAAAAAAAGGACAGAACTCTGCAATGTTGCACTACGTTAACCATGTGACAGGACTAATAGGTATGGAATAATAATAATTAAAAAAAAAAAAAAATAAAGTGAAACAAATGCCCTATGTGAAGTGACAATGCTTATAGGAACAATTTTGCTATGTAATTAAGCTTCACTGAACAGAATGTTGTTACACAGCAAGCAGACAAAAATAAATGTTTAAAGAATAAGATTCTCTTTAAAACCACATTATGAGATAAAATTAATCTCATTTTTGATTTCATCCACAACCTACATATACATATGACATGTCTCAAGAGCAAATGAAATGACTGATGAAGTTGTGTGTTCTGTTAATCTGACTACTAATAAGTTTAAGAGAAGTCTTTTCATTAACCCTAATTTCATTAACCCTTCTTTTAATGAAGATATTCAAAAATTAAAATTAACGGTCTGCTTGCACAAACTTAGATGAAACTTTGACGGAAGAGGTAACTGAGGACCAAGACCCAAAGAAAAGTTCTCCCTGAGTTCTTTGACAGGTGATTTGGGGCAAGCAAAGTAAGAGAAGGAGATAGAATAACAAAGAATCAACTACTTTAATATTCTGCAAGAAGAACAAAGGAAGCTAGGAAAACTTAAAACACAGCTGAAGAACTCAATGTAATGTACATTCAGATGTGCAGACATCATATCCATGCACATATGTATCTTATAGCATATATACAATATAAACCCAATACACTAAACTGATCAATATTATTTACACACTTACAAAAGGACATTACCACACACTGCAACCTAAGACATTTGTGTTCTTATCTGGATTACAGGACTTTCATGAAAGCATACTTACTCATGGCATGACAAATGGTAGCTTAAAACTGGTAAAGTAAACTCCAACACTGACCATAATCACAAGGTCCAGCTTGTAAACTACAATATCACGACACCAACTAGTTCAAAGTGAGTGGATGCCAAGTTAGGAGTAGGTGTAAACCTTGCTCATGAACTTCTGTCATTAATCCTTCAAATGTAACTCAGCAAACAGCAAAGGTCCTGCAGAGGGGCACTCCCATGACCCTAGAAGCTTACACTGTGTTTCCGCTGCCCTCCTGACAAATGTATCTTCTGAGAATTTGACGTCTTAGAGAAGGCATTCTCAGTCTGCTCTCTAAGAAAAAATACTTCTGTTGCTACATAAAAACTAACAAGCTTGACATGCAAATATGATAGGTATTTATGAATGTGACCATTCAAATAGATGAGACTGGAAGAGAAAACAATGACATGAATAATAATTAGTGATGAATGCATAAAATTTGGCATGCTTATAAGTTGCTCTGTTCTAAATTAAGCTTCAGTTTTGTTATGGCTTAATTTGACCTCAGATTCCAGGATTTACACTAAAAAAAAAAAAAGAAATAAAATGTTGAGGTGAACATCCAAATAAAGACTTCCAGGGCCACTGGCAGAGAAAGGGAAGTGCTTAGGATGATGTTCTGGCAAGTAGCTGAATAATTGAAGCAGCCTTAATGATGCCAAAATTGAACATCAGACCGAATGACACATGATTAGAGAATAGTGCTGTGCAAATAGGAGAATAAGGTTAGTTTCCAAATATTAAAGATGCTTAGTAATTTCAACTGAAGTTTAAAGTTTTCAACATAATATATTTCCTAGTAGAAAATGCCAACTCACCAGAACTTATTTTTTATAAATTAATTGTTGTTTTTGTCAAATTCCCCATATGAGTTTTGAAAGAAAGACTTTAGGGTTTCAGAACAATTTTGCTTGAAATGAAATATTGCTATTAATCATATGCTAGTGACTACTTAATTAAGCCATATGGGGTTACTAGATCCATTCTAGGACCAGAGGTATGGGAACCTGTGGTTCATGAAAGATTTTGAGGCATAAATTCTGCATTCAAAAGCAGGATGTTAAAAAAGTTGAAACTTAAGAAATTCCTGTTTAATCCTCAAAATGCAAACACAGATTTATTTTTTAAAGTTTGCTTTGCTTTTAACTAAAGAACCAGTTGTACTGCAAAGTTTGTGATCTTGTAACACCTATCCTCAAAAATGGGTGTATATATACACACAAACTGACTTACTTCTACAAAACAGAAGGATATGGATCAATCCAAGACTCTATTGAATTGATTTATGAAAATGTTTTCATCATCTTTGTCCTCTCCATCATGGCCACACTCTAAGGAATCTCATGTTTAAGAACCTTTACAGCAAAAGTACAACCTTTAACTTGGAAAATAAAACTCGTGAAGTTTACAGTGTATTTCTAAGAACAAAAGAGTCTTTCTACACCTCTTCCAAAAGTTTCAGGTGAATAAAAACAAGTTGGAACTTGGTCCGTATTCCTGGGGTGACCTTTCCTGTACTTTCACATAGATTTTTTTTGTTTACTTGAAATTCTATTCTGGAGGTCACAAGAGCAATTTTAGAGGTGATGAAAGGTGGATTAAATTAGGGAACATCTAAAGGTGCCATCCTGTGTTCCACCACTATAAGGCTCAGACCCACTTCTCCCCCCAGGCACTGATGAACTCCCAGTCCCCTAATTCTGGCAGTTCAAGCAGATGTGAAAAGCATTGAGACAGATCAAAGACATGATCCAACTGAAAACTAAGCTGAAAAAAAAAAAAAAAAAAAAAAAAAAATCATCCACTTTCAGGCAAATCATTTACCTGATTACCTGATTCAGCTGGCCATATATCATAAATAAGTGTCATCACAAAGCAAAACATGCCAACTAGCACCAGGGGATAGAGAAAGGGCAGAACTACCCCATCTAATACTAAAATATATATGAGATTAGATTGACCACTATGCCCAAAATAATCACGAACAGATTTTAAATCAGTCATAGCAGAAACATCAGGTTTAAATACCTTGTCAGACTCCTTTCTTAGAAAGGAATTCACTGGAATGGACTGCCCAGGGAAGTGGTTGAGTCACCATCCCTGGAGGTCTTTAAAAGATGTAGAGGTCTTTTAGATGTAGAGCTTAGTGATACAGTTTAGTGGAGGACTTGTTATTGTTAGGTCAGAGGTTGGACTCAGTGATCTTGGAGGTCTCTTCCAACCTGCATGATTCTGATTCTGTAATCCTTTGCCTTGCTTTGTCTCTCCTTACATGCTTTCCATCCCAAGATCAATTATCAGTTTAAAATCTTATCTTTATACCTCTCCTCCTTTGAGTAATGTACTACAATTTACTCCATTTTAAAGCTGACTAATCATCACACTCTTAACTTTATCATATCTTAAAACAGACATTTCTGCCTTGAAGAAAGCTATAACTTAACAAATAAAAAGTCTGCTACGTAGACTTACATGACCAGTTCATGAACTCTCGTGACCATCACTTACTTTGCCTTTCAGAATGTTTCATGTGAACAAATTATAAAATGCCTGGTGTGGATCCAAGAGCCATATATCAATGTACATTTACAGACATTTCACTCAGTAAAAAACTGTGAAAAACAGCTTAACATTTAATAATCAAATGAATCTCAGCCCTTCTTGAATTAGAAAATGGAAGCTCAGTTTTAATGTCTTGCCCTCTCCCTGAAGCTTTGAGTTTGTTGTCCATAAGGATGACTCTAATCATCCTGGTTTGTTGTGTTTTTAGTGAAGACAAAATTAACTTTAAGGAGAAAGTCTCCCAACCTGCTTGAGGAAGAGGAGGAAAAAACATATTTTCTTTTAAAGTCAACTCCACTAAACACAACAGTCTTTTCCTTTATCCTAAAGGACTACCTAAAGACTTTGCTAGACATGGTACAAAAGTAGGATAAAAATGGGTATATTTGATTTTCTAAAGGCTAAACTCAGTTCCTAAAGAGGAAATAAAGAAAGAAAAAAATGAGGGAAGAAAGAAGGAAAAGAAAGAAGGAAGGAAGAGGAGAGAGAGAAAGAGGGAAGGAGGGAGGGAAAAGCAGAAGCAGAAAAAGCATAAGTAGTAGAAGAAGGAGTACAAGAAGAAAAATTATTGTCTTGCCTTGAGTCTTGGGAAAGTTATTATCACAATTTTCTGAGTCTGCAGCAGCTGCAGTGACTTTTTCCTCACTAGTCTTGAATCAAAATTTCAAATACCAATAGCAAACACATATGAATATGTACTTCAGTTTTAACATGTTATCACCATGAGAAGCAAACACAGCTCCTCCTTTCCACCCAAAACTAAGACCTGCACCTGCCTTAAGATGTCCTTGCTCTAGGGCCCAGCGGCCAGGAGCCTGCAACCACTCTAACCAGGTAAGCTCACAGCAGCCTCCCACAACAGCATGTCTGGCACTGCCCACCTCATCTGCTTTCTCCTCAGTGGGCCACAGAGCCAAGCATAAACTGGGGCTACTGGTTTTCCCCATATCACATTTGTATGTGTCACCTTTCACCCTGAATACAGAGAGGGTATCAGTGATCTATAAACCCAAAAGGCTGTGGTGGCATGACTTACATGAGAACAGTCATTGGAACCTGATGGGTAGGTATGCATAACTATTCTTCCTGTAGCCCCAAGAATCTCCCACTTTATTCACCACCTCCGCAGCTTGTCTACGTCCATCCTGGCAGTCTGTTCTTGCTCCCCATTAGAAGCACTGAAGACCTCGTGGAGGGTGTCTGCCCTATACTAAAATTAGCCCCTGGCAGCCCTCACCTACTGCACAGAAGCTCTTCTGTGAATCATGTTGAATATACGAGACATATCTGAACAATAGGTCCAACATTTCACAAGCACAAGCTAAAGGATTAAGACACATTCTTGAACATTTGGAGAAGGCAAGCTGTTTCGCTTCACGCTATGTAATGTTGTTATCACGCTATGCTACTGCCTTTATCATCACTTGAATTATAGTAATGGCACTTACAAGCCTCCAGAGACATCAGATAGGTGTGTAAAAACCTCGTCAAAAGCATGCCCACCCACCAAGTGTTTTTTGTATAAATCAGTAAGGCAAAAGGGAGAAAATAGAAACAACGTTAATTACACAGTACAGTAAAAAGAGTGGCAGAGGCAAAAGCAGAAACCAAATCTCCTGAGTCCTGGGAAATACTCTAGCAATAAATACTTAAATAAATATTAATAAATGATATGGTGTATAACAGACTTACCTTTAGGTAGCATGTATGTTATGACTAACGTGAAGCACATCCATATGATACTTTTTATATTTAACAACATTTTGACCTACAAATAAAGAAAAAAGGAGTAAGTGGTTAGTAGCACATTGTGTGACAATTCAGTACATTAACATTTATCATTGACATTAGAAGGAGTCATCTGCTCTAGAAAGATGTTCAGCAGGACAGTACAGTAATCCTTAATATACTGATCTTTTGGCATTTTATTCACTGTTTTAAACCTAATCCTACACAGCAGTAGCAGTACATGAGTACAACACGATGACTTCTCCCTGGTGAGGTGTTGCCAGTTCAGATCCAACCTCCAGGTGACTTTATGTCCATAACACAGACTGTCTTATCATTTAGCACCAACAAACAACCTGTTTCGCATGAAAAGGTTCTGAAAATATTTCCCCTGAATCTGCAACTACCCTGAAAAATTAAGAAGCACACTAACGAAAACATTACAATTCCCATAAATGTCAATAATTATAATGCTTTTGTAAATAGTCTCTCCTCCACATAGCTACACATACACACTATCTAGCCATCATAGGGAACAGCTTTCAGCAGCAGGCTGTCAAGCACTGCCCTTAAAAAAAGTTTAATCACAAAATCCCAAGTTTCCTGATATCGCTGCCAAAATACTCTGCTTGGGTTCTGAACTTGGGTAAGCAACCTGAACTCAAAGACATCACAGCTGAATTGCTTTATGGAACAGTGAAACAGAGATTTAGTAGATACAGACCTGTGTTATCTCTATGAACCTTGTGTTACATATACATATTTTAGCATTTTTACAATAGCATTTTAATTCCTTGCTCTTTACATGTAAGGTTTTAGAGTTAAGGCATTAACAAACACACCCACAAACCTCCACAAGCTATCCTGAACATGACAGCAAGACAGACTTAACTTATTTAGAAAGCTACTGCTGATGTGTTCAACCTCAGGAAAGTTTTCTACACAGCAGCTTACAGCTGCAGCCCAAACTTCACAGGAGTCTGTGTGAATTGGCATCTACCCTGTAATGGCTGAATGGTTGAGAAAAGATGCAAAACATCTCAAACCAAGCCCTTCCAGTGAGGCAATCTATAGCATAATGACATCACATTCAAAATTTCCACCTAAAAGGGTTGAAAACCCAAGAGTTTTTCATTCCCTATATGCGGAAGGCTAGGGCTGGCTGGTTGCACTGGGAAACATGTTCTGCAGCCTATTCCCAGGGTGTGGAGGAAAGAATACAGCTGCTTTCCATGGAGCAGGTTGTGCCTTGCCAAAGACGCCCCATCTCTGCTTTATCCACTCGACAGTGCTAACAGCGTGATGTGATATCACTGATTTGGCAACGTTAACTTCACAGGATTTTTATGACTGAATCCCAAACAAGAACCAAGACCTCTTTGACTTCATTCAGTTCAAGCCCTATCCTCCATTAAACTTTCTGTGAAGACTCTAACACCAGACAAACAGTTTTATCTTCCCCACAATTTGCACAAGCAAAGCCGTGCATGGAGAAAACAAAAGTGGCTATTTAATAACTATCTAGTTTTTAGTTTTATAAAAATCTATTCTGTACTCAGTATACCAAGCCCCCATAACATATTATGGAAGGCTCTGATGAGCAAGAAGGTTGCACATGGTAAGAACTGTAGATGTCAGAGTCCTTCCAAAGCAGTGGGCCAGTTTTCAGACACAGACAGACATTTGTTTACTTAGATAAACACTTAAATTATCCTCATTATTGCACAACATCTCAGAGAATTAGAAATTACAGTAAGCCTATAGATGTGCATAAACCAGAAGATGCTTCAAAAATCCTGAAGTCCTGAAGCTTCTGTGAAGCCTCGAGCACCAAAGCCACCACAGAGCAGCTCCTCAAATAATACAAGCACTCTGAAGATAGAGTGGAGAAGACCTACACTGTTCTCCACCCTCACATACGGTGAATGCAGGACCCACCCATGGAGCAAGAGGTCTGGCCTTTGTGAAGGCACAATGGCTCCAGATCTCCCTTCAAGCTGCTCTGTCCATGTGTTTTCCATGAATCACACACTGGCTGTATCAGCAGCTAAACAAAAATCTAGAACAAACTGTTTACAAGTTTAGCTTTTTGTGTTTACACATACTCTTCATCTCCCTCCTCCTCCAAAAGGCAACCTTAGATTTTCTGACTGGAAACAAAGGAATCAACAATGGAATCAAACAAATTCACAAAGAAAAAGGAACTAGCAAAGGACTTTCATTTTCCCTTGTGCTGTGGCTCCAGGGTGTTTGAAGGATCTCATCCTCCATTCCTCTCTACCTCACACACACACACAGCACCATAGCTCCAGCCCTGCATGGATGACTGCATTATAAAGGCAATTTGAGGTATAGTATGGAAAACAACATCTTCATCTTTCAGTCACGGAAAGCACATATACCACTAAAATATATAGAAACAGAAAAGACAACTGCAGACAGATAACTTCCTGCTGAAGACCAGGTGGTACCAAACCATCAGGGTATCCATGGTTGTGGTCTCTACTCTTGGCCTTGCACAGAGGGCTGCTGAAATTACACCTGCTACACTGAGAGCTTCGACAGCTCAAAATAAATAAATAAATAAATAAAATTGCACTCATTTGAGCAGAGTTCAATATGAGACACCTGCCAAAAATCCCCACCCAGCACTTGGAAAATCACCTCTCAACCCTTTCTTTTTTTAAATCTCCTCCACCCTGAGGCCCTTAAGCAATGAAAAATGCTGGGGAAAGGGTTCAATTCTCACCCCTCGGATTCATGAACATGACTCCCATGCAACACCCCATGAGGAGGGCTTTCACACTCTGGTCCTCTGCAGGCTCCCATAAACACTCCTGGGTTACTGAGTGCTGCTCCACTACAGCTGCCAGAATTAACTGTGCAATTACCCCACCATCCTGTCTAAGCAGCAGACGAAAAAAACAATACCCAACTCATCCCCCAAGGGCAGTCTCACTTGGAAGGAGAACACAGAGCTCTTCAGACCCCAGCAATCTCCTTCAAGAGCTGCAGGCAAGGCAGAGCACTGCAAACAGATGGAGCTGCTCCTGCCTCCGCTCCTTGTACCACAGAGACTACAGCTGACTGTGCTCCTGGACAAAATCTCTGCTCTAATATCAATTGTATTTCCCACCCTGCTCTCTGCAAATGCCTCTGTTGGCTGCTGTACTGCCCTAAAGTCCACAGCAATTAGCCAAACTCTTTCCAATCATACTTTTTTCCATACACTTTTTTTTTTTTTTGCCTTGGTGTCATTACTCCTTGAGGAAGAGAAAGCTATAATGCTATGGACACCAAGAAAATCCTGCCAACTAAAGGCTGCATGACTTGAGTAAGTGTTTAATTTCCACCTTCTATTAAAAAATAAATGAATAAATAAAAAGTGTCTTACTTCATGTGGCCACACTCCGGTTGCCTGCTGGCTAGTGTCCAACTGGACTGGTCCATTTTATTAGGAGTTACTGCATACAGACTGATCAACAGAAGTGATTTTCACTACATTTCTAAATTGGATGCGACCCTGAGCACAGCAGTTATTTTTAACCAAAAAATGCCAAGTCCTTGATATACTTTACATCTTTAAAAACTAGCAGAGGAGGTTCTCCCTTTGGGGAAATAATAGAGCTCTTATTTTGCAGGCACTGCTACCTTCCCTGGAAGAGCAGAGAGGCATAAGAGCAGTAAGTTCTGACCTTATTGCAGCCTGCACTTAGTTTGCAGTGTAAGCTTGACCTCACACCTATGCTATTTTAATTTAACCAGATGGGAGAGCATCACATCTCTCTTTCTAATTCCGGGTTAACAAAGACGGTGAATTGTCCCGGTGTGGGACAGACTGAGATGTACCAAGAAGTCTGCCCAGCTCCTCTGAAGTTGGAGAAATGAGACATTAGCTATTTTCCTAGAGGTGACACTGTCCCAGAAGGATACAGCTTCTCAGGTTTTGCTGAGATTGATTCAGAACATTTTCCACAGCTGGACTGTGAGAGCTGGATATGTTTGCAGAAAGCAGTCTCTACCCATCTACCCTCATTGCCTGCACAGTGAAGGTAAGGCTCATACAAAAAAAGAAAGAAGGAAAAAAAAAAAAAAAAAGAAAAAAAAAAGGAAAAAAAAAAAAAAACACCTATGAGAACCTGGCACTGGAAACTTGAGGTTGCTGCTCCTACTAATGAGTAAAACAGCAAATTACACGACTTTCCAGCAAAGCTCGGGCAGGCTAGAAATGACCTATCCCAGACGCACCATCTCTCTTGCTGCTCTCTGAGAGCTGGCGAACACCTCCATGGCTCCCACCCTTCCTCAGAGACACATGCTCTGTGCCTTATTTTGTGTCTGCATGCCTCTGATCCTTCAGTGATATATCTGTTAATTGCCAACACGTATCAGCTTTAGTGTAAGTGCTGTTTAATTGACTTTACTGGTGACATTACACCTCGGCCATGTGATTAATTAGCTGGCCGTGCTGCCACATGGCCAACTTGGCCTCGGTCTGCTTCACCAGTGGCATCTGCTCAGCCTGTCACCACTTGCAGAGGACCTGGGGCACCTCCAGCATCCCCTCCTTGTCATCCCAGGCATGGAGAGGAGCTCCCCAGCCTGTTGCTGGCAGCTGGGACAGCCCAGCCGCCAGCAGGACGCAGATGGGAGGCTGACCAGAGCACAGCCTGTTCTGGCAGACACCCCTGGACGTCCCCCCGAGGCCTTCATTTAACCCAGAAGCAGCCCTATCCCTTCGGGCAGCCTCACAGAGATGTTCCAGGAACCCATCCGAGGGGTATGGGGGCTTCCAGGGCCCCAGAGCCTTCCCCGCGCCCACTGGCTCGGAGGAACAAGCCGGGCTGAGGCCACCAGGCTCCAACCCTCCTCCCCGGCGGCTTCGGGCCTGTTCTATGGGAGCCACCCCCACCACAGCACCGAGACGGGGACCCCCGCCCCGAGCAGCTCCTCCCCGCCACCATTTTACGGCCGGGGTCCCCCGCCCCCCGCCAGGGGGCGCCAGGGGCTGCCGCCGCGCCCCGACCCGTCCTGTTCCTCGACAGCGCTCGGGGGGCTCCGCGGCGGCACCCCCTGGCCGGACCCGCAGACCCCAGCCCCATTCCGCTGCCCATCCCCTCCTCTGGGTGGGAAGAGAGGGTCAGGGGAGGTTTTGGGGTGCAGAAGGTGTCCCGTCCCCCCCTCCAGGTCCCCCGGTCCGCCCCGCCCAGGGCGCTGCGCCGCTCGCAGCCCGCCAAGTCTTACTCATCCCCTTTTGGAAGGAAACTTCCTTCTTTCTCCCCCTCCGCCACCTCCCTTTTTCATAAAAATAAGAAAAAAAAAAAAAAAAAAAAAGGAAAAGCACCCAACATTGCGCTCTGGTTGTCCCGGGATGGGTTTCTGCAACACGTTTTGACACTCATTGCTTAGAGGGGAAAAAGAAAAAAGGAAAACTTAAAAAAGGAAAAAAAAGAAAAAGGAGAAAAAAAAAAAAAAAAAAAGGAGAAAAAAGAAGGAAACAGTAAGAGGAACGAAAAAGTGAAGGAAAGGGGGAGAAAAAGTGAAGGAAAAAGTGAAGGAAAAGGGGAGAAAAAGAAAAAAGAGGAAAAAAGAAGGGGAAAATAGGGAAAAGGGAGGAGAGGAAAAAGGAAAAAAGGAGAAAAAAGGAGGAAACAGTAGGAATAAAAAGAGGAAAAAAGAGGGAAGGGAAGGAAAATAGAAAGAGGAAAGGGGAGGAAAAAAAGAGGAAAAAAGAGGGGGGAAAAAAAGAGGGAAAAAAAGAGGAGGAAAAAAAAAAAAAAAACAGGCGGGAGAGGGGGCGGTCGGGAGGACGTGACAAGTGGGACAATGAAGGCTGGCCCTTGGCCGTTCCCCGCCGCCCCTTTGTGTGGGTAAGGCACCTCGGGGCTGCATGGAGGGGCTGCCCGTGGGGCCCTCTCCCCGCGGGGTATCCGAGCCTCTGGCAGAGCCGCCCCCCGGCACACACACAATCACACAGACACGCACACACACCCTCTTTTTCCCGCCGTCGAAACTCCCTTAATTCCTTCCACGATGCTCTCTCACTTTCTTTGTAAAACAAAGGAAAACCCAAGGAGAGTGGCGGGGGAAGGCAGTGCCCCGTGCCCCCGAGAAACTGGCCGCGGAGGTTAGAGGGGGCGTTTTGCTCCGCTGACCTTGTGATTCTCCTCCTCCTCCTCCTCACCCACCCACCCCCCTTCCAGCGGTGGAAATGTGGCTCGGACGATGCCTGCTCGCCGTCCTCCTCCGGGAGATGCTGCCTGAGCAACTCCGTCCCGCTCTGCCCCGACAGCAGCTTTCCAGGAACATCAAGTAAAGAAAAAAAAAGGAAAAAAAAAAAAAAAAAAAAAAGAAAGAAAAAAAAAAAAAGGAAAAGAAAGAGACA